>JAPZPB010000347.1:0-41953 GCA_037952635.1 Bryoglossum gracile | reverse complement strand
TTTGGAAAGGGTACGTTAGGGCTACTAGTCTCTCAATCGGCTAGTATAGTCCCTTCAGGGTATGTCTACGCTCCTGCTCGCTTTCATTTTTACCCCCGCGAAGTAAAAATTAGTTTCCACGTTTTGCGTGTGATTAGACCCGCGAAGCTCTCTTAGAGAGCCTAGCCATCCTACCATAGTCTTTGACTGATACAGGATGTAAAAAGGAATTCAAATCAAATCAAATCAAAGTACTTATCTCTTTATTTCTAGGCTGACCTCGTTTCCTTAGCAATAACACACGTAATATTTTATTGAATTTTCTGGATATATAGCCTAGATCTCTTACAATTAGCAGCAACACCCACAGTTTACGGTGTTAGTTCCGCCTCTGCTCTTTTATAGAGTTTCAATTGATTAACAGGGTACACAGTCATCAATTCCACGTCTACTCACTGAATTTAATTAGCACGGCAAAGACACTAAAACCGCCCTCTTGATTGAGCCTATAATGACTTCCTTCCGCGTTCTCGATACGCGATGCCCTCACTCCCTCTCACGTGCCCTCCTCTCCCGTTTAATGACACCGAATCATCTTCTTACCGGTCCCTTTCTACCAGGGAATTTACTACTATGGATGGGATTGGTAGATGGGTGATTGGAATGCTATATGCTATGCTCGGGTCTCGTCTGGGTATTTTTAGTCTCTTTTTTGTTAGAATGCTCCCTTGTTTAGATTTCCTAACTTGTTTGGAATATTCAGTTAGTTGGTTTTATTAGCACGGCGGCGCTTTGCATTTACACTCGTCTGTATGGCGTTTTCTGAGGTGGTGAGGATCAGCGGGAGGGGGGGTTGGCTCCAGATTAGGGGTGTGAGTGATTGATTTACTGTCGGCGTTTATAAGGGGCTTTTATTCTCAGGTAATGAGATGTTCGGGAAAACGTAAATTGGTTGTGCATTGAGTAGCTATTGCTGTGTCACGGGCTAATTGGTTTATAGAAACAGAACGTGAACGATTAAAATAAGTTTTGCAAAGAAATATTGCTATCTGAAAGATGAAGGGGAAAAGTACGAATGGAACGAGGGCGAATTTATTCATTCCTCGACCTCCACATCCAGTACTGTGACAGAGCTGTTTGGGAAGTATACTTGGCATTGGATAGTAGCAAAGAAGTATCAAGCCGTGGTCCTATGATAACCTCTTACTGCTTAAAGCTCATGAGATACTTAGCAAATGTCTTCAATCTCTTGCTTCACGCCATTGTGAGGGCCCAGGTCCAATTTCAGGGTGCGACCAAACAGCTCAAGAAGAATCTCAAAGCATATCTTCGAAATAGCGGGGTCATATCGACCTTTGGAGAGTTCATCTCGGATGAAGGCATCTTGATTCAGTTAGTTTATATGGCTGAAGATCTCTCAGCAAGAAGTTTGTGACTCACGTTGTGCTCCAGCAGGTTCATACCAACTGAAAACAATTCCCTTCTCCCTCAAAGTCTTTCTAATGAGATCTCTCCCCTCGGGCGGCACGTGATTATCAAGCGTTCCATGAATCATAGCAAGCTCTGCTTTAATTTCCCCTGCTCGGGCCAAGCTGTCATCTTTCTTTCCAAGACCGAGAGTTGCACTGTGTAGGTCGGTGGCAAAATAAGTCACTGCTGCTGAGACCCGAGGGTCGAGTGCGCAGCGGTAGGCAAGATGGCCACCGAGGCACATTCCGGTGGAGCCGATTCGGCCATTGCATGTCTTTAAGGAGAGGAGGAGGTCGATTGAAAGGGTGGAATCTTCGTCGTAGCCTGCTAGGGTCTATCTCTCATCAAATGTTGCCGAGTTTAGGGGCATGCTCCTTGCAGAGAAACCGCAAACCAACTAGGGAACTCGTCTAGAAAGGGTAGAAAAGGGAAGAATGGGTAGAGAAGATTTAAGTAGCTACCTTCGCAACTTTCCATTCATTCCCTGCATCTGTACCCGGCACATCGTATGCCAGAGGCTCAGGGCCAGTAAACTCGTGATATGACGAGGGAGCAGCGACGATATATCCTTGGCCAGCAATCTGACGAGCAAATCTGGCTACCGGCCCGGTGACTAGAATCGGGAAGTGTTAAAACGAAATAGACCTTCAAGATTTATGTTCAGGAGGCGTGCGAGAGGGGGCACCCAGAACACGAGACACGATAAGGGAACGGGACCTACCTTGGTAAATTTCACTGAACAAAACGACACCAGGAAATCGTCTGCAAATAACTCAGCATTTGAACTTCTCCATGTCATCCGACATACCCACGCTTGAGGGTAGTTTGGAATGGACGGATGGAAAAGGAAAACCGCTGGCGGTTACAGTATCAGCACGGTGCAGCTGAATGATGGGAGAAATATACTCATGGAGCCATCCTTCCCATCAGCTTTGGTCGCAACATCTTTGTAAGTTTCTTGGATCAACATTTCGATATTTGTTCGTCCTCGGGCCTTGGGAGATTGAGATTTGAAGATGGAGTTGACAATCAGACCGCTTATTCATCAAGACCTAACTCTATACGGAAAGGTTTGAAATTCGGCCCCACATTATTTGGACGGCGACTTCGCGACATTTCATTGACTTTCAACTCGCGCTCGGTATAGAAAAGTATATGTTCTCACATTTCCTTTCAGACTCCAAATTCGAGAAGATGTATTTGTTAATGAAGGCCTTCTCCATAGGTCTCAGTCGGCTGAACGAACCACGCAGAGCTTATTTGGGTCAAACCAGCCCGAAATCACCTCCTGGACAACACTCAAACTACATCTGCAAGAATAGGATGCAGTAAGGTGATTTAGTAGATCTGAAAGAGGGCAATGTAGGTTATCATGTCAGGAGGTCCGGGCTCCTTGTCTTCATGTGGAAGCTGCTGGTCTCATCTCGGTTTCCTTCTATTCTCACCAGAGATTTCACTCTCCAAGCCCAGCAAGCTACGAGTTCACTACGGCGCCCATAATATAATTCATCCGTTTGAGATCACCCGGAATGTGGGTATATTCCTTACAGTTCGCCTGTGACCATATATCAACTCAGGGACAAGTGCTGGTGGTTTCCCCTTTGTTGATAACTGGTGCTTATAGTACCCTCCACAGTGACGGTTCTGCATAGACTGCATCTTGGACACCATGTCAGCCAGCAATTGCTCAAATCACATATCCATCTCAGGTCACACAAAACGGCACTGCTCTACTGTTCAATTTGTGGTTGAGAACGAGTATCCAGACTAATGGACGCCAGAAATCCCGATTATTGACTACTTAGGATTACTAGAAGCCAATGCAAGGTCGAATGGTATCGACATTACGTTGACACACAATAACTCCAGCACGAGCGGGAGAGCTTGGTCGAAGGATTATGGTACAGTCGGTGCAGGCAGAGATGTTGATGTTTACGGCCTTGACAGTTATGTGACTTTCATTTGTCTTCCTTCCGGATGTCTTCGAGTTTCTAACACTGCTAGTTTCCCTGAAACGTTCTTGTTATTTATGTGTTTCCTCCCAATGCAGTTCGCACTTTCCGCTTTACACTATCAAGGACCCTGGGCTACTATGATTCGTTCTAACTTATTTCGCTCAGCTAACCATCGTGTCTGCCCGGATTCCAGGGCAGGGCGGTCAATCCTCAGATCAGGCCACTTGGCAGCTATTTTGACAGATCAAACCAAGGCTTTGCTAATATGAACTACCACCATAAAACATCCCAAGAGGTAACTGCAATGAGGCTATACTCATGTGTCCAAACCCTGGTCTCGCTAGCACAATTCATGTCATCCCTCTGGAACTGCACTTTAATATCACTCGCCACTTCCCGCTCACCTGCTTTCCATTCAGATGACTGAGAGACAGAATGATACGGCTCTTCTTAGAGAGCATTATGCAGAAAGTTACTTGGCACATGACACTTACTACTCTCAAGAATTGGTAGGAGTCCTCGCCCCCCTCCCCCAACGACAGAAGGCTTTTCGTAAGTCAGATATAGGAAGAGTATCCATGTAGCCTTACCAGCCTTTATACCGCTGTTTAAACATCACCCTAAATAAAGTGTCCTCCAAGCGACTAAATTGAAGATCTGGACAATCAACATCCTCACTCGTTGGGTCGATTGCAAGGAGTTCGCAGTGGTCGTCTTCAACTTCCTTGCCACTTCTGCAATAACTTTATAGTGAATAAAATCGCTGATACATCTTATTTCTTCAATCAGCAAAGCTAGACACAGTGTTAAGACTGCCTGTGCCTACCCCTACCCCCGAAGGCCAGGGCCCGGGTCTGTAAGTAGAAAAGTTTGCCGTATCTTATAAGTCGGTAAAGGCCCCGCTAGAGTTTTGCCTTTTCGGTATCAGAAATCTCGTCCAGTGTGATTTTCGAGTTCTTCGCCGTTGTTTCCCTTTCAACTTGTAACAAGTGGAAGTATTTCACTAACAAAGAGATCAGACAGGAACTCGACATTTAGATGTATTCTCCTAAGTGACAGGATATTTCCCTCTAGATACACCCTTTAAGCGTCGGTCATGTTCAGTCCACAGGATAGCTTCTGCTGTTGGGACTCAGGGACCGCGTGGTGATAGATTGAAGGATTGAGGGCTGGCAGAGTCGCCCTTAGGATTCCAGAGTCTACCTGCCTCCTGGGAAATGAGTTTCGTGAATGAAATCCACATGCTCGATTAAAACCTGGAATATTCGAGGTGACGCTCGAGTATCATGACCAGAATTTCGGACTCAGATTCTCCAATGAAGGCATCCCGAAATTCGCACGTTGCTCGCAGCGTTACAAACCGCGTGAGAGATGGAATCAGATACCTTTCTAATAATTTACGCTTGGATGATTCTTGAAAAGCGATTGAAGAATATTTGTAGAGGTAGAAGCAGGGTTGTATCTCCATTCTTGCACCATGCTCCAAATATATACACATGCTCTACTCACACCCGCGGAGAGAAGGGTTATCCCCAGTTATGCTCCCGAGGCGATCAGTGGCTTTATGACAGTGTTCCTACTCTAAGGGCGGTGAGGATGCCTCCTTGTGGCAGGAATATCAGCATGTAATATGCACCTTGTCATACCTGTATCTGGGTGGTGCATTCCCTAATTTCTGTTGCTGCTGCTTTATAGGAGAAGAACACGTTGGAAATTCTGTGCAAATTTTATACAGCTTACATCGAGAATACAATAGATGTCACTATTATCATCAATGTGCAATGTACATGCTTAAGAAGCTCTGAAGTCAAAGACCCCACCTCTTTACAGGTTATTTCTTAGGTATATCTCGAACTTACCTAGATATAGAACTATTACTAGGGCTCACTATACCCTAAACTGCTGCCAATGGGCTGCGTACCAACCATTGTATCATTGTAAATTTACCCTGGAGTTAATTTTCTATTCGACCAGCTTGTCAATGCAAGTTAGCCTTGGCATCTGGAATGAAGAAGATGCTGAGACTTTACTCTACCTTGGTTATTTGAAATAATTGAGTCTTGGTCTTGGACTTGTGGACACCGTAACATGTGAGAAGGATGTCTGGCAATGGCCCAATGTTAAAGGGACTTGCCAATCAAACAACACCTTTAATTTCCCTTTATCACTTGAGATAAATCTAAGCCAGTGGTTGTGACATGAAACCTTATTTTAGATCTGTTGCTCCCCCTCCCTTTCGAGATACGACGCCATTCTTTCATGAGCCCCAGTTATTCGAATTTGCCAACCATTATCCTAGAACCCGCCAGCGTGGCAAATCCCACAAAAATTCTAAGACCTATCTTCACCTTGGGTAGCCAGAAGGTAAGAAGCTCTTCAGTAGCGTTTCGCCCCTCCGTTAATTCTTGTCTAGGAATCAGAGTCTCAAGGTGGTTGATACCAAAATTATCAATCTACATCAAACCAGACCCATACATCAACAACCAAAATGGCGACTACAGGACCCAACCAAGCTCTTCCAGCCACTGCTCAATTGCATCCCCTGTTTTTAGTACCACGCGAGACTCGAGATAAGATCATCGACGAAGTCCTATCTGATCCTATCCCCTACCTGACCGAAAAGCCTCGCGGACCCTTGTTTGGTACAGAACACTACACCTACCCAAAATTCTTAAGCCTAGCATTGGTAAATCGTCAACTGTACAATGAAGTCATGGAGAATGTCGCCAGATCTAAGAACCTGGTTGCTCTCTCGACAGACATCACCGACATGGACACCAAATTTTACTTGTGGGAGATCCCCTTCATCAAGGCAATGTGGCCCAAATCTAGATTTCACCCCGAAGCCTATCACCACATCAGTCCTCAAGACTTCGAGCCTACATTAATCCAGCCCGCTGCTTGTGTCGCTCGAATCCACTTCAACACAATCGAGAAGCAATGGTTCAAGCACGGCCATCACGCCTGGTTCGCGATCCTCCACATCAAGGACCTGCCCAAATTATCTCTCTTGCTACGAGCCCACGGCCTCCTAAGCAAACACCCAGACTCCCCAGGAAGAATGCCCGAGTTCCACCTCGGCGCCGACAAGCCCACCTGGCAAGCCTATACCCTATCCGTCTACTTCAACGACGATGTCGAAGCAGGGCCCTACTTCCCAGCCTCAAGTCAATTGCGTCTTCTCTCCCACCTCTCGCTAGCCAACAACAACGTCGGTCCCTACACCGTTCACGGCGCCCAAAGCCCCGCGGTCACAAAAGCACTCACCGGACGTGACGAGGATTTCGCCAACAAGGAGAAACTCACAGGCCCTGCTCTAGAAAATGCCATCAACCACTCCTTCACCGAGAACAGGACCCTCGAGCGAAGCGATATGAATGCCGTCTGTCGACACCTGCTTGACATCGCACACCGGGCCCACGACACAGGCAGAATAACCACTGCGGCATCTCAATTCAACCAAGTGGTAGCTTTCCTGCTCACTCACTATCCGTTTCTCTTTGACACGATTGCCATCTCTCTCGGCGTCTCGGCTATACTGCAGGAAAACCAACTCGAGAACGAGCGCCGCGCTTTGCTCGAGGAGGCGGAGAAGGGATATTCTAAATGTGTGGCCGAGGAGAAGAGAGCATTGCGCGAGATGCAATTGAGGCCAAAGCAAGATGAATAGAGTCTGTTACAGAGAGAGGAGCGGAGAATGCTGGTTCAGCGGATCTATCTGCTCACAGCTGGTGGGTTTCAGAAGGAACTTGCGTTATTGGAATTTCGGCACTGCTACGGAGTATGCTGGAATAGCTCAACTTTGAGATCTATGAAACCATGGAGCTTGAAAATTTTCTACTTTTTTCTAGGAGTAGAATATGGAAGACAAAAAGGTGCTCAAGAAATATCGCGAGGGAAAGCTAGCTGATGGAGGGGTGAGGAGGAGTCGGTGGTTAACCGAGCCCCTTTTTTTTAGCTTGCACTTTCGTACTTACTACTACTCTCCACTTGACTCTTTTTCACACCACAATTAAAAGTTCTCCCTTTTCCATTCTTAGGTTTTACTCAGATGTGCCTGACATGTGCCCGATCGGTCTCATAGATAGAAATGAATTGGAAAGGTAGGTAATAAAATGGCTTATTTTAAGCCTGGTATTTATTTATACAGCAGAAATCCTGTGCCTTTTTACTTGAACAATCCGCCTGTAAACGCCAGCCAGAGCATCCGTCATTGAATCGTATACTCTCACAACTTCCTCCCAAAATGCAAAACCATACCACTTTTGCCCACCGCCTCTCTCCAACCCCACTGGTCTACACCAAAGTTGTATCCCTCAATCTCCCCTTGTCCCTCTCCCGCTCAGTCTCGCCAATCATGTTCCACCCTCCAAGCATCCTTAGCCTTCAATCCCAACGCCGCAATATCACAATCTCTATGGCCCCATTTCTCCGCAAACACCCTCCTTCCATGGTCAATCGTCATTCCAATCCCAATTTCAAAGCCTTCACTATCTCGATAAAAAGGTTCGCCCATACCGCCAGTTTGGCGCCCTTGCCATGTGTTGCGACCCCGGAAGGAGGCACCTTTGGAGTGCAGCATGGTGTCGAGGGTGCGGACTATGGCGTGGAAGGACGGGGAGTTTGGGATAGCATCTTGCCATTTTCCGGTGGGTGCGGGAGCAGGAGGTGTTTTTTCTGAGTCCGAGGGAGAGTTGAGTGTGGGTGTCGCTTCTCTCTCAGCTTCCTGGGAGGAAGAAGTTTCCGTCGTATTTGCAGCGTCCTCAGGACTCCCAACCACAAATTTATGCCACGCCTCATCCTCCTTGTGATCCTCTACCCCACTCCTCTTCCCCGTCTTAACATCATTTAGCCCCGCCTTGCTCGCCTCTATCTCGGACTCGGCAATCGCTCTCAACTCCTCCTCAATGGCATTCGGATCCTTGAAACCAGGTTCTACTGTGCCCTCTTTCCTGTAAAGCACGATTAAATCTTCCATGCTGCTTGCGACGTCGAAGACAAATCCTGGGTTCGTTTCTTGGATTACGTAGCCTTCCATTTCGAGACGGGCATGCATATCGCAGTCCTGTTGAAAAATCAGTACTCGAAAAGATCTTCAGATACCTGAAGAAGGGAGGTTCATACAGTCATATAAAAGGGAATCAACGTATCCCACCCTCCAACCCCAACAAAACTCTCCACGTTAACCAGCGCCAACCTATCATAACTGAAAAAGTGCTGGGCCCATGGCTTCGGCTTCCCAGTCCCCGGCTCCTTCTTCGTAATATCCCTCAAAGTATTCACACACAGCTTATACAAACTCTTGAAATCCGAGTAGTCATGTTTAGGATCGCTTGGGGGAAGCATATCCGGATGGTCGGCGCCGTAACGATCTTCAAACGAAAGGGCTACAACATCCATGTGTGACCAGAAATAGTGTTCCCAGTTCTTGGATATCGAGTGAGAGATATAGAAATTCTGGAGCTGAGCGAACGTCAGGAGTGTTGGCGTGATTACAATGTTCACTCCTAGCATATTGAGTCGAGTGTGGTTGCAGAAAAACGGGTTCTGGAGAGATAACAGGCCTTTGGCGTTCGAGTTCATGACTCCCGTATTCTCAATCACGTAGATATCTTCCGGCGGCCACCCAGCATTAATATACGAGACCACGACTTGTTGTAAGAGTCTCCAATTTCGCGTAAAGCCAATGAACAGCGGCGTGCTCTCAGCAGCATGTTTTGCCGGCGGGCGGTTCCATTCCGCGACAGGAGGGAGGTCGGATGCTGAGTGCGCTGCAGCTGCTAGAGGAAAGTTGTCCACTATGGGCAGAGCGCGCGCTGGCCCGGAAGGTTTATATTTCGGTTGGTACTTGGGAGGGTGTGCGGGGTCGGACGAGAGAGGAAGTTCGTGGATGGTGTCTGGTATTTTCTGGGAGCGCCAGTAGAAGATGGTAAAGAAGACTATTACGAAGGAACTGCTGATGAGGAGCAGTGACCTACTGCGTAGGTTAATCATCTTGTCGGCGGAGAATAGAGGTGCAGGCCAGAGGAGATAATGGTGCCGTTGTCATTTCCAATCAAAGATGAAAATACTCGAGGGGCAATCACCAGACGACAAGGCTGAGAAGTGTGGTCAGAAATGAGACATGAGGAAGAAAGCGCACAAAAAGGTGAAGTGGAGGGAAGAGGAAGTAAGATCAGATCAAGCTGCGATAAATATGACCGTACCAGCCCTCCGTAGGTGGCGGAGGACTGGGGCAGTCTAGGAAGGGGGCAGTCTAGGAAGGGGCTGCCATGATTGCTCAATGACCGACGACCATCGACCTTTGGCCAATAAGGGCTCATGTTCTCCGAAACTACTACGGAATACAAGTAGTTAGGGAGAAAGTTTACAAGTTTGCAAGTTTGCAAGTATACAAGTTTAGAGTACCAGCACAGGAAGTCAAACAACAGGCGATATGCGTGGCAAGAGGGCAATTGACATGATGTATGTTGACAACTGCCACCAAGAACCTGATATTGCACTACAAGTAGAACAGTATCAAGCACCAATCCACTCCCAAACCCCTTCCCTTCCACCTTCTTCCTACCATACCAATCTTCCCTCTTGTTCTTATTCCGTGCAAAACATAAATCATAAAGCGAAGCTTAAAACGAAACAAGCGCACCAAGGACTCCGGAAGACGAGGAGAACAACAGGGTAATCGACAAGCATGCCCCTCACCCCTTAATCGTGAACACAACTCCATGACTTCGTATCCCGTCCTGCTGTATTTCGTACCTTCGTACTGTACCTGTTTCCCAATTTCCGCTGCCCTCCTCCATCCAACTGCCGTGCGCCTCTTCAATGCATGCATGACACTGCGCCGCACGACCTGCCCCATCCCCTATCTAGACCGGGGCAGTGGAACCCCGTCCTCTCTTCAATCCCTCGAACCCCCCAACTTCCATCTGCTCTCCAATGCCACAGCTCAAGATAAGGGGAGAAGATTTACAGTAGAGTAGAAGTGCGTTTAAAGTTAAGCTTTGGGTTATCCGTGTTTGACAATGTTTGAAAAAGCAGATCTGCCCCGCGATCCGGTGGCAGGTCTCACTCTGTTTGTCACTCCTCCAACTCTGGATAACCTTTAAAGTTATAACTATGCAAGCTTTCCGCCCAGAGATTCCCCGGATCTCCCAGGCGAGAGAAAGCTTATTACCCAACTCAAATCGTCGCTGGAGAGTCCGGGAACGCTTATATCCCAACCATGTCGTGCCCAGGCTCTTAGATTTAGCTTATGTATAGTACTGTAGAACCAAAATCATGTAGAATTACAACCACTGTCACAAACTGTCACAATCAATAGCGGGCAAAGGAGACTGTCTTTGAATCTTCAATGCACATCTTTAGGCTACCTTGTAAAGCTCGATTAGGTCTGCCCATCTCACACACTCATGTACTTTCTTTCTCTGGCAATATTCTCTCAATCACCAACGTGGCACCGCAGCGCCACCCATCAACCATATCAACCATTAGACGCCTCAAAACGCCCATCTCAAAACATCAACGTAGAAAAAACAAGCCACTGTCTGTGCAACGCATCATAATTGTATCCTTTCATCCCAATCCCAAATCGCCATCGTTCGTAGAAGTTCGTATCATAATGTAAGGTCCTCAAGGATAATCCGCTATGCCATCTCAATCATCTCAATCCATCTAAGGAAATGAATGGGTATAGGTGTCGGAAGCTGGTATCAAGAAAAGTGCAAGCCGTAGATCTCAATCCCCAAACTATGCTCCCTGCCATGCAAAGCTCTGTCTCACTCATTCTATCTCAATCGTTCGTTCGTATCTCAATACTGTCTCGTCAGTTATCAACACTCAAGCAGAAAAGCTCGATCTCGCCCAGCTGGCCACTCTGGTACTGAAGCTTCTGTGCTTCTCGCCACTCCTGGAATGCGATCTGAATGTCGTCGTCTGATTCAATCGTCACAAAGTCGCCATCTTCATCTCTGTATCGTAATCTCATCGTACCTCGAGCGATGGCGTTGTTGGAAAATCGTCCAACTTTGGCATCGATGCGGTCGATGAGCGATTGGTAGGTAATGTTAAAAGCTACCACTAGAGTGACATAGTTATCGTTACAGTTGACCTTCACCTTCAATTGTGTAGGCAGTCCGATATCGCTATCGCCAGACATTGCGCTGCCAAGTGGTGGTGACATAGTCCTTGGGTCGTTGGACATCACAATGTGATTGGGGAGGTTTCGAGGGTACTGAGACCCGTTTGGATACTGGGGTTGTTGGGATTGTTGCTGCTGAAGTCGATCTCGCTGGGCACCTGGAGACTGAGTACTGGATCTCATAGGCAACCCGTTCGGAGAGTTATTTTGCGATCGGGGAATACCTGCATCATATGCAGGATGCAAATGCGCTGGAATTCCGGGAACCGCTGGGACTTGATTGCTAACTGCACCATTAGGTAGGCGACGACCTCCATTTTGACCATTGATGTCAGGGGTACTGTATGATCTACTTCTCTGCTGGGCTACACTTGCTTGACTATTTTGAGACATTGCTGGGAGCGACGGCCTTTGAGGGGTACGACCATTCATTTGGTAAGCATCCATAGGTGTTTGGCTGCCTCGAGAGGGAGCTCTCGGCATGGCTGGTGCGGTGTATCGGTTGCCGGTATGCTCCTCTCCCCATCCACCTTGAGGCGTGCCTTGGCGAGGGAATGGGAACGTAGATGAAGCCGTACTTGTTCTCGAACCGAAGGAAGCCGGCGACTCTGCGACGGGTGAGAAATATGAATCTCCAGCGCGCTGACTCGGGGAAGGCATCGCGGGGGCCATTGATGTTTGAAGACTGAGAGGTGCATTCTGTAAGCCCATAGGGAAGCGTGGGGGTGGAGCTCTCGCAATGCCAGCCAGAGATTGAGTACTATCACCCGTCGTAGATCTTGAACGTAGGCTTGTACTCGACGCATTGCGAGCCATTCCGTTTGGTCCAGGATATGTAGAGTTTGGTTGTGATTGGATGGCAGAGCTTGGCGATTGATATTCTTCCTCGTCGTCTTCCTCCTCCTGCTGCGCATAGGGATTCTGAATCGGAACGGTCTGATCACGCATCCAAGCAAAGTCCGTATTTTGAGCGTCTGGGCTAGATCCAGATGCACCAGCAGCATGTTGTGTTCGTTGACCGTCAACACCGTTATACCATTTCTTCATGGACTCTTCATTCGAAAACTTGATGATGAAGTTCTCGACTCCGGGGTCTCCCTTCCAGAATATTTGAACCGTGTATGAACCTATTGAGAAGTTAGATTCATTCCCCTGAAGCAATTCAAGATCCCTACCTTGCTTTCCAAGTGACAACACCTCGGTAACATTGGTCATGAAGATTCGGCCTTTCAACTGAAGCTTGGCGTTCTTGTTCGGTGGGTTGCTCTTCTTGTCTTTCTTATCCTTCTTGTCTTTCTGATTACCTGTGAACTTATCTTTTGACTTATTTGGGTTAAGTTCTTTGCAGCAGAGCAGAATTTTCTCAAAAAGGTATATCGTGTACTGTTCGAACTGCGGGCAAACGAGGCCCATCTCGTTAGCATATCTGGTCGCAAGATAGGGGTTTCCAGTGACTGGATGACAGCCATTGTCTTCGTGGAAGACCATATCCGCTAGGAAAGTGTCTCGAAGGTAGTCGGATTTTTCATCAGAGTCGGGCAGGGTATTATAACTAGAGTTAGAAGAAGAAGAATGACGCTGGTCATCTGGACCGACCCATCGTCTGGGGAGTTGTCTGAGTACTGGTTTTGACGATGCTTCTGACTGAGAAGCAATCTGGCCGGGAGGAACTAGGTTTGAACTTCCAAAAGATGAAAGCAGCTTTTCAACGAACGTAAGGGAATCGGTGGGCTGTACTTCTTTCTGGACGTCGCTTTTGCCTGTTACAACAGGGAAGTTTCCATGCAGGAGGAGATCTCCGAATTGATCAACCCGGTGGTTCTTCCAGTCGTCAACTCTGTTGCAAAGGTCCACAAGTGCTTCATGTCGCAATTCTCGGTCAACCGCAGTGTTCGCCTTCTCGAGAACTCGGTTTGCAGCTTCGATACCCGCAGTAAGATCGATCTTTGCCTCATCATCGGCACCACCTTTGTCGCGCAAGTCCTGATAAAAGTAAGTACAATGGCCAAATCTTAGTATGAGGTTTCGGGAGGGGGCATACCTTTAATAGTAAAGGATACTTCACTAGGCGCTGCATAGGTTTCAGGAGAAATCCATCCAAGGTATTGAAGTCAATGACGACTGGATGATCCGCCTGCCCAATTGCCGCAAAGTTCACGTTAGCCAGGACCGCGGCTTTCCGCTGGTTTGCAATGAAGGGCTGGTAGATGCTGAAAGCCTCCTCATAGTCTTTGAATGGACGGCCCCATTCTTGCTTGCTCGCTTCTTGCTCATTGGTGGTCTCAATTTTGATAAGAAACCTGCGCTGGAAGTCGAGTATGGCGTTGATGTTGAGGAATATGTCATGAACCACATCACCTGGGATACAGCCTTTTGTCTCTATAACCTTCTTCAGTTCATGAAGATTCTCAAGATCCTGGACGTATTTTCGCTCTGTGTCCACTAATTCACGTACAACGTGATCCCTGTAGGTCATCTTGTCTTTAGGACCTGCCAACACAGGCTCTACCGTATCAGGCTTCGCTGCCATCAGATAGCCTTGCCTCTCAGCAACATCAAGAACAATATTGATGACTTGGGTGACCTGCAGTGTAACAATGGTTGTCAGCAATTGACAGATACTCATGGTGGGTAGTGCAGAAGGAAATTTTGGATGAGCAAGAGTGTCATATTTCCAGGGTTTTCGTGTGTTCTGCAATTCAGTAGCTTACTAGCTCACTACTCCCTCGAGGATCGCACTAGCTCGGAATCACACAGAATCCAACTTCCTCGAGGGTCATACTAGCTCAGAATAACACGGAGCCACCCTCTCAGTGACTAGCTCCAGTGAAAGAAAATTACAATCCAACATACCTTCACGAATCCTGTGGTGTCATCCCCGAAGAGATCTTGAAGAGAGAAACAATCCCCTGGTGGCAGCTTCAACTCGCCTTTCAGGCATGCCTCCACAAATTTAAATGCCGCGACCTTCGGCCTCTTCGCGCCCGTTATGTTTGGGTCGATATGCAGCGGCTCCGGGGGTTGTAGAGAGTTGTATATAGTCATCAGAGGTGTCCCTTTCCGCAAGCACCTCCAAAGCGATGAAACCGGATCCATATCCTCCCCCTCATCCTCGGTGTCGGAATCGTTTAGATGGGTATCGAAGTCCGGCACCAAAGCCAACCTCTGCCGTAGGTTTACGCATATCTGATACAGGGATCTAGACGCATCCGCCCTTTGATTTATGATGTTGTTCGTTGCTTGTACAGGTCCGTTGTTCTGTGCCATTTGTTGTTGTGGGGTAGCAGCTGCCGGTACGAGCGTCGCTGAACTTGTCATGGACGATAGAGAGGTGGTTGAAGAGGAGGAGTTGTAGGCAGTTGAGCCTGACAGCTGCGAGGATCGAGAGCTGTGGCTCATGGTTTGACTCAGACCAACGAGTCCGCTGCCGGTGTTTCTCGAGGAGAACACAGGCGCTGTGTTTGTTCTTGCGAGAGGGCCATGGGATGCCATCAGGGGTGGCAGCGCCGCCTGTTGCTTGCTAGAGGGAGGCGGTTAATGGGATTCGGCATTCAAATACTCGGCGTACTTGGGTAGACTGGGAATTGTTTGATGAGGGAGGTTTAGGGGAGGGGATGTCGAGGTACGACGTGAAGTCGAGTGATGTCGTTCCTTATTGCACAGTCTCGTGGGATTTGCTGGAGGTGTCTCAGACAGGACAGGAGTGATGCATAATCTGCTAGACCATATGGGGAAAGGCTTAATCTTAAGAGCAGGCGATATAGCCCTTGACGGCAAAACACAGGAAGGCAGGCGGTCAGCAGTGGTGACGGCGGTGCATCTGCTGGTGATGAGTTGTGCCTTGTTGGTACGGAGGAACTTCTCCAAAGCGATCGTTGAGCCGGCCAGGTATTTTGCGCTGGTGCGCCTCTGTCTCCTGCCTTTCTGTCTCTCTCTGCCTCTCTGCCCACAACAAACAAGCAACTCCACTCCACTCCACCAGATTCAGTAATAATTTATATCCTCTGTTCTGTTCTCTTCAACTCTACCATCTCTGCCTCACCGTTCTTTATCTGCCGGCTTTTGTTTCCCTTTGCAGCATTCCACATCTCCAGCTGTCTCTGTCCGTCCTTTATCGCCCATTACCCGCACTGTCAAGTCAACGAGATACCGGTGCTTGAGCCTGAACCAGAAAATCAAGCCAACTCCAGCCTCGCACACCTCCTTCCATGCCGGCCAAAATAACACCATTTGATATCTAGGTCCTGGAAATCCACTACAACGTTCGAGTTGGTCAGGGTTCGAGTTTCAAGGAGTTGTGTGCCTTTAAAGGTGGAGGGTTTGAACATTGTTGTTTGGAGGAAGGATTCAAACAAAGCAAGGCCTCCCGGATAGCCATTCATTGGCACATTTTCGTGGAGCAGACATCCGACGATACACTGGGCCAGCTATAGATAGAAAAATTCACCATCTCAATTCAGAACACTTTCCAGGCCCTCGTAGGTTTGGGGTCTAACTGAACCACTTGCGCCACTTCGATCCTCCACCACCATCACCACCATTGCAAGATCACGGAATGGCTTCCTACGAGGCATCTCCCCCAGATGAGGGCTATAGCGAAGACCCATTGAGTGTCAGTCAATCTGGGGCCGTTCCGGCATGGATGGCTGCTATGACAATCACAGAACGAACGGGTAGGTGGGAAACGATGACGGAATATGAAATATCGCTGATTAGGAACCGCAGAATATGTCATGAGCATCATCAACAGACTCCCTACATCACAAGTCGCCGAAATTGTACGAAGGGTTCGTCCACGGCTCTACATTAACTTCTTCCAATACCTTCCGCCAGAGGTGTGTCTGAAGGTCCTAGGCTTCCTCGATCCAATATCCTTGATTAATACAGCTCGTGCCTCGAGAGAATGGATGCTTCTAGCGATGGACCGGAAGCTCTGGGAACAACTATATCTACTAGAGGGCTTCCGGGTAATATCATCAGAGGTTAGGCTGTTCGAGGAGTCTTTGAACGTAGAGCGGCCTAGGCCAACATCCGGAGACAGCAGTGAGGAGCAAGCCAGAAAAAGACGCGCCACACCCCAGCGTATTGCACTATCGTTACATGCAGATTGCGATTCAGAAATGGTAGATGTTGATGTCGTGATGGCTAAGCAAGGATCTATCTTCGGCCAGAAACTCACCAGCGAGCCGGTCTCAACAAAGTTAGATACTGATGTTCCAATGATGTTTCCGAGCGCCGCATCGCCGAGAACGCCTCAGCATTCAAGTAAACAAAATTCTACATCCAGTAGTACGAATCAGCGCCCATCGACAAGTTCTACCCTGCCCTCACCGCCGCCTCCAATCTCCAGTATATCATCATTAGTGGTTATGGACCGTGCCGACAACAAGAAAAAATTGAATTGGCAGTACCTGTACTCGCAACGTCGGAGACTCGAGGCGAACTGGGAAGTGGAGAAATTCACTAACTTCCAGTTACCCCATCCAAATTTCCCACAGGAGGCTCATGAAGAGTGTATCTACACTATCCAACATTCTGGAAGATTCCTTGTCAGTGGTAGTAGAGACAAGACCCTTCGAATTTGGGACTTGAACACCCAACGATTAGTTCGGCCCCCGTTACGTGCCCATACTGGATCTGTCCTATGTCTTCAGTTCGATGCGGATCCTGAGGAAGATTTGATAGTGTCCGGTAGCAGTGACTCTTCCGTCATACTATGGAAGTTTTCAACGGGCCAGATCATTCAGAGACTTAGAAAAGCTCATCGGGAGTCGGTGCTGAATGTCAGATTCGATAAACGTGTCCTGGTGACTTGCTCGAAAGACAAAACTATCAAGGTCTTTAACCGCCAGCCACTTTTGGCTGGCGATGTTGGCTACCCGGATCTGTTGTCTCAAGGAGTTGCCCCGGTTCCGACCTACTTGAACAATTATGGATACAATCCTGCTCCAACGGCAGGGCTGCCAGTCAAAGCACCATACACCCTGATTGGTATCTTGGAAGGCCATCATGCTGCTGTTAATGCTGTTCAGATTTATGGCAACGAAGTTGTGTCTGCTTCTGGCGACCGGTCTGTGAAGGTCTGGAATTGGCCTGAGCAGACTTGCATCCGGACCTTGATCGGACATACGAAAGGCATCGCCTGTGTTCAGTATGATGGGCGTCGGATTGTCAGTGGAAGCAGTGACAATGAAGTGAAAGTTTTTGACAAGGAGTCTGGTCTCGAAGTCGCCAGTCTTCGAGCCCACACAAGTCTAGTCAGGACTGTTCAAGCTGGATTTGGAGATTTGCCCTACAGCGCTGAAGAAGACAAGGAGAATGCCAAGGCCATTGACTACGAGTATTTCAAAGCCATTGATTCGGGAGCTATCTCCAGATCTGCCCAGCTTCAACGCGGCCGCCCACGGAATGCAGGTTCCTCAAGGCCGGAACACATCACGGCATACGGTGCTAAATTACCTCCCGGGGGCGGTGGTGGAAAGTTCGGGCGCATTGTATCTGGATCATATGACGAGACAATCATCATCTGGCGTAGAGATAAGGAAGGTGTTTGGAGAGCCCAACATACATTGAGGCAAGAGGACGCTGCCCACGCT
Source organism: Bryoglossum gracile (assembly GCA_037952635.1). Lineage (NCBI taxonomy): Eukaryota > Fungi > Ascomycota > Leotiomycetes > Helotiales > Bryoglossaceae > Bryoglossum > Bryoglossum gracile. The sequence goes on along the minus strand of JAPZPB010000347.1, from coordinate 23,813 downwards.
GCAGCAAGAGCAGTTGTACCCAGCGCTCCCGGTCTCCAGTCGCTAGGGCACTTCCAAGAACTCCTCGTCGATGCCACCACCATCCCCTTCACCATTGGCAGCTCCCAATTCTACAACCACTTAGTCGACATCGCGCTCCCTCTTGGAGTCACCGGCCTCCGGCAAGCTCTCCAACAACACCCTGAGCTACTAGACTACGACTATCTGACTCATAGAATCAACGACCTACCCAGCGAAATCACTCGCGCTCTCATGAACTACGTCCTATCGACCACAACCCCCAACGGCCAACAAGTTCCCGGCTCATCTAACCTCCCTCCCTCGCCCGTCACCTCTCTCAGCCAAAACCAACAGGCATTCCAAGCCGCTCTCGCTGCATCCCAAGCTCCTCCCCAACCCCAAAACCAAGCTCCACCCCAAGCCTCCGCCTCTGCCTCCGCCTCCGCCTCCACCGCCACAACCCAAACCCAAACCCAAACCGCCCCAACGATTGCCGCACCACCACCCGCCAACGGTCCTCCCGTCTCGCAAACCGCTCCAGCCGCAACACCCCACACGCGCGGTAATCATCACCATATGCAGAACAATATGGCACGAGTATTCAAACTGCAATTCGATGCGAGGAGGATTATCTGTTGTAGTCAGACCACTGTTATCGTTGGGTGGGATTTTGCGAATGGAGATGAGCAAATTATGGAGGCAAGCAGGTTTTTTGCTCCTATTGAGTAGATGTGTATTGACGGTGTGATGAATGGGAGGAGAGGAAAGTGTGCATATGCGTTCATGTAATAAAAGTTCGATATTTAATAAGACGTTGTGGAAGGTGGGCGGATTTGTGTTTCTTAAGGGTACTGCTGAGGCACAAGCTAAGCGAGAGAGTATAAGAGCAAGGGACCTTTGCCTGATCTAAGTTACTGCATCACCAAGGGGAGTTTTTGCTTGTAGGGTAAAATCAATGATTGCATGACTTCGTCCTCTAATCCAATTCCCCGGATCTCTCTTGGGAGAATAGTGCTCAGCCTTTTTCGTGAAAAGAAAGTGAGTGAGTGAGGCTGGGTGTTCTCCCGTGAGATGGAGGTGCGAAACGAGACCATCAAAGTCGATTTAACCTTTGCATCCTCCTACAACCAACTTATGTACAGTACCCTCCACCATCCCCGTTCACTCCCTTCATATCTGAGCTATTTTGTGCGCAAGGTATGCCCGCTAACCTAACGCATTCTTGAATCTTCACGATCCACCTCTAGCTAGAGCATAGTTTGGATTAGAAGGGCGGTTTTTGTTGTATCTCGCTCTGTGTCTCACTCAAGTACTGTACCCCTCTAATTAATCGAGGACTACACACCTGTGTTACGGCGAGCGTGTGTTAATGGTAAGAAGGGGATTGGAAGTACAGTACAGATCTCGTAGCGGCGGGCGAGAAACTACTCGAACATGAAGCTTAGAGTTGTTGTTGCGAAGCAGAAGCCAGAGTCGATACCGTAGGATGCTCCTTAGGTGAAGATGAATTTTTATGGCTGCATTTCTCTCTAGTCATAAACTCCAACGGGATGAGAAAAAGGTCTTCGGTACTTGGATGTTCCCCTCCTTATTTCTACCATCGATAGGCGAGACCTCACGCAAGCTGGTCTCAATCCACGTAGAACCCGGCCTCCACCCTGCTCTCCGGGCCAAACTCTGCAGTAGAAATACTGTCGAAACTGGAGAGACTCCATTAACAAATACGCCTACGGCTGCGAGAGTTGCGAGTTGCGAGTTGCGAGTTGCCGGTGAAGGGCCATTTTCAAAGATATAGTCTCGAACGAAAGAAACAGACAAGGGCACAAGCGGAAGCTTGTTGTGAGATTAGCTGAAGGACTGAGAAGAGGGAGGGAGAATTCCATGTTACAAATTCAACCAGGGAGGTGCTGATGAAGAATCTCTAGGCGTGCCAGCCGTAGTCTTGAGGGTGTATTCCGAGTGACGGGGCTATCTTTCGGTCTTCATTTTAGTTGTGTAGAGATTTATAATTACATGTGAGTTTTTGGTTTATGAGAGCACAAGGCTCTGAGAGGTATACTGGGAGGCTAAGTCTGAGTGTTTGGAGAAAAGTGATTTGGTCTAAGGTGGTGATAGGACGGAGATGGGCTTGTAAGTGCTGGATTCTCAAAGTCTTTGAGCGGCCTCTTGTGTTGTGCTTGTTGAAGTCTCTGAAATTGGAGAAATGACGATACGGTGAAGTCTTCTCCAAATAAGCATGGCAATTACACTATATTGTGTGTGTGTGACTGGAAGAGAATGAGTATTCCCCGAACCGTAATACCATGTCCATGTCCCTGTATCCGGCAGCTCGCTTACGGAAGGGGGTTCGGCAGGCTTGCAAAGTTTTGCCGCGCAGCCGCCTTCTCTGGCTTTCCTGACGAAGAATTAGATAGTAAGATAGCCCGGATAGGTAATAATACATGTAGAGAATGTGTTTCCGAGAGTCTCCCCCGCAACATGTCTTGGGACCAACGATGAAGACGCCTTTGTCCCCCCACCACATAATCTTCATGTGTCTAGGATTCATAGGTCTGATTCTGATGTCGATGCCACCAGGCAAAGTTTTGATCAGACTCAAATCCCAGCTGCGACCAAGTCCGCTGAGAGGCACCGCCACAGCACCCCGTTCTCTTGCCTTTTCACAACATGGACGTTGAGCCCTACGACTGATCGCATTCTACCCCGCAATGAGCAACGGGGAAGCCAGCAAGCTCCATGGAGTAGCTCGATCCAGCAGGCTGAGAAGGCGGCACAAGACTCTCGCTCGAGAGGGAGATCTCTACATCATGATGAGCTGGTGTCGCACAAATCCATACTCTTAACTCCATGGTATCCAACCGGAGCCAAGATGGCTGAGAAAGATAGCACCAGCATTTGTGGTTCCTCGATGTCCTCTAGCTGAGTCCGGCCGGAAATCATGCGTCCCACTTAACAAGTCAATTAGTTTGTAGTTGAGGCGACCAAGGTCGTGACTCGTGTAATGATGTGTGCAACCAGATAGGAGTAACCAATTGCCAAATCTTTAGCTATAAAATAACAGATCTTCTCGCCCCCCTTTGAGGCTCAAGTTGACGACATTTTTCAATCACTTGCCGTCACTTTGCCTCTCAATATAGTAGTAGAGTATACCCTATGCGTACTCTGGAGCTTCCCGACAAGTTACCTTGCCAGAAATCTTAGTTACAGATCAATTCTCTGCGTCTAAGCTTGCACGACGGCTAATGAGTGAGTCTGCCATGTCAGTAAACCTCGCGCTATGGCTGATATTGAATGCTCAGTTCGACGCAGAGGCGCAGTAACCTGCTCCTCTGCCCTTTGCCTACCTTTCCCAATTCCCACTCTCGCCCTCCTCACCCGAAATAACAAATATTTTACGAAAACGACCTCATATCCTCCTTCCCCTCCTCCTCCTCCTCCTCCTCCTCCTCCTCCTCATCACGGTCGCAACAAGCTCAACTGAACTAGTTTATTGATGTGAAAGGGTATTCGGAGGAGTCTTCTAAACTTTGTGGAAAAGGTGATGGGTCCTAATGCCCAGTTGTTTAGACGACACATTCGCCTCACGGACGAGAGCTTTCTGGCATAGGAAGTACCATACAAGGCCATTTGTGCGGGAGGATGTGGAATTACCTTTCTAGGCAAGGCACATTAGCAGTAGTACAAAAGCTTCGCCAAAGCCTTAAGGCGTTGCGTTTATTCCAGACAGAGACACCCTTTCCAAGCCTCGGTCTCGTCGACGGAGAGTCGTTCCTGCGCTGAGATCTTGGCCCCTAGCAGATCCATACTATCACAGTCAGGCTGCGCAAGGATATAAGGATTTCACCAGACCTGGCCCCCAATTCAAGCATCAACTATGTCGAGCCTCAAAGATATTATGAATGTGGACGTAGAGCCTCTAGAATCCCAGGCCAGCACGTCGGGCAGCCATCCACAGTCGTCAAGGGGATCAGAACCAGCAGCAGATATACCTGTGAAGTACACACCCGTGACAGGGCGCATCAGCAGAGCCAAGAAGGGTGTCCCAGTTCACATTTGTGATATATGTCGACCAGTCAAGGCACGTTCTCCATCACTGTTTAACAGGTGTGTGCTAATCGGGCTACGGATCTTCACGAGAGCGGAACATTTAAGGTAAAAAGGCAACTGAAATTTGTTTATTTGTTGCGCTCACACAATGTAAGGAGGCACCAGTTCAGTCACCAGCTGCCTGTCTATCAATGTACATTCGAAGACTGTGCGGAATCGTTTTACTGGCCGGGCATGCTAGCTCAACACTTGCACCACCAGTGAGTCTCTTTGGCGTCTACCTCATGTCTTGTGTAATCGCACTTGTATTGTGCTCAAATTTGCTTGGCATTCTGAAGGTCTTGGCCTCTAAGACGGCTTAATGCTGCATAGAAAGTCGAGGAATGGCCCAGCACGGGCTTGTTTCTAAACTCGCATTTACCAGAAGAATCGAACTTGAACGCTGACCAGAACATAGTGAGCAAGGCGAAAAGGCCTACAAATCTGGAGACCCCCGCAGCCGAGCATCATCAACTGCATCCGAGAGCCGGACGCCCTCTCTCAAGGTAGAAACACCGTCCCAAGGCATTGGAGCAGCAAACCAGGCCTCACCAGCCGATCCCCTGACTCCTATAACGAGTGGTAGTAGCGAAAGCTCAATGACTGCTTCTTCTTTGGGCACTATCAGAACAACTTTCCAAGCTGCAAATATGTCAGGACCGTTAAACAAGCAGGTCATTCTCAACTTCAATTGGAAGTCAGTGGATGTTATCGCATCACCCAACCCGACCCAACACATCGGGGCGTTGACAATTGAGGGATGCCAGGATATGCAGTCTCTAGATTTGAACGATAGCCAGTTACAGGCCCACGACATCACTCCTGAGGAGGATGCAGGCACAAATTCAGGCACGGGCAATTATGGCGACTGCAGAGGATGGTGAAAAGAGACCTGCAGGCGCGCAAGAATATTGGCGGGCTATGTCGTCTCAGGATGTTCTGAAAGAAGAGGATGCTACTACTTCCCTGCCATCTTTTGAACTTGAGGAGCCTTTCCGGCCACTGTCCCCGGAATCGTTTCAACGAGCTTTGCTACGAAAGGAAGTTGAGCAGGAAGGGACGGCGACGAGTTCCGCCAGGAAAGCTGATGATCTCGGAACAAGTAGTTCTGTGGAAGCTAGCGATCATATTCCAGACTCCAAACGAAGCCCCACGCTTTTCAGCGACGCAGTCATGAAATGGCGCTCCACGATATGCATTGATGGCAGCACGGACAAGGACTTTTTATGCACTGATGCTGATTTGCCCACAGACAAGCCAGTGACTGTGTTGGATATTGGAAAGAACTTAGGAGCAAACGAGCCTCAAGCCCCAATGAATCAGGGTGGTGCGTTCCCAATGGGAGGGTTTATGGCTAAAATTCAAGACGCAGTAAAGTCTGCTGGTCACGAGCTAATAGTTTTGACATTTCTCTAGCAGAAGCTTGGCCTTTCCAATCACGAGTGTCGTCTGAAGATAGTGCTAGCCTTCACAGCGCTGCGGAGACAATATCTCTCTCTCAGAGACGATCTCCGGAAATGGATACCTCGGATGACATCGATATCAAGAGCGATATCAGTGGAAATTCAAACACTTTATCGGTTACCACTACGGCAGATAGTATATTTTCAAGCTTGGCTGCACTATCGGGATCCTCAATGTCATCCCTCCGCGGTTTCGAAGATGCTGCGAATCGCCTGATTGAATTGCTTCTCGAGGACCAGACTATTCACTCGTTATGCTGCAAGGCTCTTTTATCAATCGACCGAGATCGCTTCGAACGTAACCTTCGCCGGCTACTGAAATGATTTGCTAGTGAGCTGCGGAAAGAAGCAAAGTCGAAGGAACAAAGGAGTGCTTCTCATTTCGTCGCTCTTAGAGCTACAAATTCGGCACACATGATCTGTAGCAAGCTGAACAACACTAGGAGTTGAATTTCTGCTACCGAAGAACGAGATGATGGCTCAGATGATACCCAGTCTGAATGCTCTGAGGATGTGCTGGATAGCATACAGCAACTGGAGATTTTCATTAAAACGTCCCAGGCAATTCAGGTTTTAAAAGAAAACTTGCGACGTTTCGTTGAACAATTTGATGAGGGGGATAGGAAAGGAAATAATGAAGAAGTTAGTGATGTCGCTGTCGAGGAGCCCAAGTGTCTTGAGGTAGAGGAACGAGGGCAGAAAGACCAAGTGGTTGAGACGCACTGGGTCCGGCAAGTGGGAGATTTCTATGATGCTGCTCGAAGAATTATCTGTCAACGTCAAGGTCTTGTGGAGACTGGGAAGACGCAAATCCAATGGCAATGCGTAAGTTTCCAATGCAAAATATAATGTGAATCGTCTGATAGTAAAGGCAGAAATGTGGCCATAAAATCTTCGACGACTTCATCGAGCTTCAAGAAGGGGCTGCAGACCGGTATAAACGCATATTTGACCGCTCAAACAATTCTAGCACGCCAGGCAAAAACCCAAATTTCAGTAGTCCAACACGAACTCTTTCAGGTTGGCTTGGAAGTGTAAGGGGCGTCCTTAGCTTCGGAGCAAAAAAGTGGAAAGAGGGAGGTCTACCACTGCACGAGCGATATTCTCTAACGCCTGAAGCGGGCCAAGGGACTAGCTGTGTACAAGTTCCAGAGTTACTATTCCTCTTACTCTGCTATATGCCACCAAGCTCCTCCAGCTCGACCTTGCCACCCTTCAAGTTGCATCAGACAAGGCTCTCTTCAAACTCCTGCGATGCCACTACGCATCCATGCGGGGTCGATTATCGTCCTGGTTCTCCCTACGCACACTTGTGAGTATTAAATTCATCCAGTTCGAACTCTATCGCAGTTTGCTCGTGGATTTCCGGAAGACAGATGACGTCCCTCCCCCAACAGAGAAGAACTATCGATACAGACCTGCGCCTCCGGTAATTATCCCGCCGGTGGGAGAAAGGCATCTCTTGCACTTATTTGAGCACCCTAAATGCGCAGAAGACGATGAACCGTGCCTGTCACGATGTCCCAAGAAGCTGAAGGGGAAACTTAAGTGTGATGGTGGTGCCAGTCCGGTCTTCAGTTTGTTGAAGGATGGGATATTAGGAAGATTTGGATCATAAGTTTTGTGTTCTTTGGCATTGGAAGTCTGTTGATTGGAGTTCTTTGGGCGCGCTTTCAGCACAGTATTCAGGACGCGTTTGCTATCGCGGGGTATATTGTGGCATTTGCGACAGTTAGTGTTGGCACTATACAGGCCTTGCTGGTTATGTGAGATAGGAAATTTGCCCACATAAAGCCGAATTTTCACAAATGTATGGGCTATACAGTACTCTGCCAGGCGTATCTCTCTTGAATCCACAAGTTTCTGCAAACAGAATGAACTGCTCGGCTCCTGTGATTTGGCGCAACAAACACTGTTTTCCTCGTCCCGCCCCGAGCCACCCATTCTGCCAACGCCCAAAAGAACAAACACACTGACATTGGCGCTCCCACACTTCTCTTCAACAGCCAGCCCGGTCTCGAAGCATTGCACCCCTCATTCCCACAAGGGAAGCTAGACCCTGGTTCGCGGTAGCGCATTTCCTGCGGCCAAGCGATGAAGCCCAGATTCTAGATTATGAGGGGAAGGGGATGATGGCGCGGGAGTGGGATGATATGAAATATGCTATTTTCAGAGGTGGCAAGGTGGAGGGGAAGGAGAGAGATCGGTCTTGAGTAAGGGGATGGAAGAGACTTTTGAGGGCGTAGTTGGGGTGAGAGTTTAGAGAATGACGCGTGATGTTGTAGGGTTTGCTGTAGTGAAGTGCAATATAATTGCCTTTTGAGAGGAGTCCATTAACCTTTACGTGCTTGGACGGAGACTGATGTTGCTTTCATTGAGAGGCCTCCCAAAAAGCAGATCTCATATTTGGCCCGGCTGGACAAGCCAGATAACGGTAAATGCCAAGAAGCCGAGTAGAGAGCGTAGAGATCTGCTGGTTTTCTCTTATCCTGAAAGCCGGTCAGCAATATCCCAATTTCCTAGCTGAATTCCTCATCAGTGTAGCCCATATTTATCTCTCTTCACAGAGATTGACAGACTCCAGGACTTCAAATTGATATATTCCTTTCCCGAACTCCTCAAATGCGTCGTTTCCATCCTCTATTGTACAGGTAGATGTACAATCATCCCATACGCCAAAGATCTCTATGCATCGCCACCCCAAATGTACATTGGTGTCCCTCATCACCTAGCTATCATCACTTCCTCTTCCTGTTTCCAATAAGATTCGGGTACATCCGTGACAAATGGTAATTGATCGTGTTCTTCTTTGGCGCGGGAGGTTTCTGCAGAGGCCCCATTAACACATATCTCCATCAGAAGCATCAGGTTTACTGAGTCCAAGCTTAAGTCAATACTGAGAAAAAAGAAAGCTCACAGGTCCATCCATACAAGCTCTCAATTGCGTTTCTAGAGCTTGGCACCCTGCCGATGTGTATCCTGCCGATGCCCAACATGCTATATCCTGTGTCAGTAAAAGTTCTGCTGAAGAACCTATAGAATGTCTGCTGATTGGGAGGGGTCGTACTGAGAACAGAACTCATAAGAGCAAGACACGGATTCTCATTCTTCTGATTCGGGCGGCGGACTCGTAGTTTTGGTAGTGGAGGCAAGCGCATTGGCTTCATCCCCGTCGTTCCCTTTGGCGGCATAGTTGCTGTCGAAATCGGAACAATCTTCCCTATCCAATTTCAGCTTCTGACAATATCTGCGGGCTTTCTGGCGTCCGTGAGTTGCGATTGTGATTTTTGAGGTTTGAATGGCGCGGTCGTCGGGATCTCGAATAATTTTGGAGCTAGTTGTGAATAAGGTTTAGCGCATCTTGCACCGTTTGTTTACTTTCTTTCGCTCATGTGCCAGTGCCGATAAACGATTCCTCCCACAATCGCATCTTTATGCCAAAACTCAACACCAGTATTCAGCAACTATCCTTCGATTTTGGATACGCATTTCTAAGCTATTCTCCAGCTTTAAACCAAGAATTATTCGGAATTCACAACGGCACAAATTCGAGAGTGCGCATGCGCGTCAGTAATTATGGAGCGAGGTGAATTTGGCTCTGGGCCGAATAGTAAAATGTAAGTAAATAAATACAATACTAGCATGTATGGGACTGGACTAACAAGTGATCAGGGGGATCTACAAAGATGCGTTCATGCCACCGCAGCCATCACGACGTCCAAAGGCTTGGGAACGGACTTCAGTCCCAGCTCATGCACCGCGTCTGGCTGGCCAGAAGATCTGGAAGAAAGCAAATACCAGAAGCTCTGCAAAGAATGATGACAAGGAGAACCATACGCTTGCGCAGTTGGAGTTAGAGAAGGGCGGAATGGGGTCAAGGAAGAAGGCTAGAATGGCGGGCGAGAAGGAGAATATTTCAAACGCGTTGTGGTTGGAGAAGGCCGACTTGGAGGTTGATGAGAGGGGTTTCTTGTCGAAGAAGAGTAGGATGAGCTTGGGGCTGGGTAGGGACGATCCGGACGCGTTGGTGGTGCCGAAAAAGAGGACGAATACTGACCATATGATCATGAGGAAGCCTCTGCAGAAAGTTACTGTCAATGAGCAAGGTCTTCTGGGGTCCCCCAAAAAGAGCCCGAACAAGAGACTTGCCCAAATTCAGGCGGAGGAAGCTGTCTTCTCGATGCGAAGTCCGGTCAAGGATTCCCCTCAGAAATTGCATCTGAATGACCTGGAGATCAAATCACCTGCACCTGGTGGAGGCTCTCCAGAGAAGCCCACGACGAGGAGGAAGTCGATGCCGAAGCGACGAAGTAGCCGGAGACTTACTCGAAGTAACGACCCTGAGGAGACTGCTACGCCTGCTGTGGACACACCGGTCGAGACGAAGGTTACACCCAACAGCAAATCATTCAAAGACGACCTTATGACTGCTCGGAAACCTCAAACTGGTGCAGCTCTTTCTTTCGAGGGATCGCCATCTCCTAGTGGGGAATTCGTACAACCGAGCAAGTCGATAAACATCACAAGGGTTTCGAAGATTGCAAATCCAGAACCTTCAGGGCTGCCCTCGACAATCGATATCAGTGACCCTGAGGGTCTGGTTCAAGTGGAGAACTTTGACACGAAGGATATTGAACACTCGACCAAGGAATCGTATCAAGTTGCCCAAGTGAACGCATCATTCGAAGTGCCGTCTCACACGACTACCCTTTTAGCACCATTAGGCGTCAACAACTATATGTTGCCATCGCCCTCTCGGGGAACTCTTGATTTGAGCGGATCACCTCAGAGGTCTTCCAATCCAACTATTACGGGCCAGCCACTTTCTCCAATAAAAATGATCGAAACTCCAAAGCGGATTCGAAAGATGCCTCGCCGCCGAAGTGAGAGACTGAGCGCCATTTCGAGGGATCCAAGTTCAACTATCGCTCAAGACCAGCCAGATATGCAAAAGCAGACAACAGCACCGAAGGCCCAGGAGCCAACTCTGGAGCGTCAAGCATCTCCCAGCAGAATGTTGAATGACTCAAAAGTCATCGCAAAAACCGAAATTCTCGACTCTTACCAAGAAGAGGACGCCGGCGAGTATGTACACCAGGCTATAGAGGACCTTCAAACGGAGGATGCTACGCAAGCCAACGAGGTTCAGATTCCAAACCTTTGGCCAGTTGAAGGACATGATCAGCCAGGGGAGTTTCAAGCAGAGAGTATGGAGATTGGCGATATCCAGGCAGTGGAAATTGAACAGCTATCCTTTGTAGATGATTCAAGGAAGCATAATGGCGAATCGGTGGAGCAGAGCACCAGTGATGAGACAATGGATTTTTATCTTGGACCTGCTGAACAAGGCTATGAGATTCTATCCTTCGCTGGACCTGCCGATGAAGACCTCTCTTTCACGGATTATATGGATCAGGAGACAGCTACTGAGGCTGAATTCACCATCGAAGAGCAGCCAGTTGTCGAAAACACTGTACCGGCTAGATTTGATGATGATGATCTCTCTTTTACAGACTATATGGACCAGGAGGCAGCTGCTGAGGCTAGTTCTACCAGGGAAAAGCAGTCAGCTGTCGAAGAATCTCCACAATTCTCGTCTTTCAACTTGCAAGTTATTGAAGGGGAGCTACTGTCTCCGAATGATTCATCGGATAATTTGTCCGACGTCTCGGTTGAGGGTCTAGAAGACCTGGAGCCAATCACTATTTCTGCGCCAATATTGGAGCCAGGAAGCAGTGATGACTCTACCGAGAGCACTGAGCTCGCTGCTGCTGCTCAAGATGATGTTTCTACAGAGCAAGAAAACACTGCTGAGATTACCCAGAGCATTAACTACGACCACGACGACACTGATATGCTACTCAATTTCGTCAACCGTGTCAAGGCAAACAAGGCAGTAAAGGCAAGCTCCGGAATTCCAAAACGCAAGCGATCACTACCACACTCTCCCATTCAGCTCCCACTTGGCGAGTCCACGCTGTCACCACCACCGAATGACGACTTTGATGTCAGTGTTCCGGCCTCGCCATCACCCAACAAACGCAGGAGGCGTAATGGTCCGGCACCAGAGGAAGAGGATATCACTGGACCTTCATCAATTCGGCGCAGTGGCCGGACCAGATTGCCAGTCAAAGCAGCGCCTCTTGGAGCACCAAGCTTCATTCCAGTCCGTCGGCTGGGAGAAGGAGACAACACAGTCACTCTTAAACGAAGCGAGGAGAAGGAACTTGCTGCTATTGTCAAGGCCAATACACGCAAAAATAAAGCAGGCGCCGTTCTTCCTCCTCTTGCCATTGCTAAGATGTTTAAGGAGAAGTCTGATTCTCCGGCCACCAAGTTTGGTAAGGTCAAGCAGGCATTTGATGAGAAGGCAAAAGAGCAGGCTCGAAAGGATGGAAAGAAGAAGAAGACAGTTGTGTGGGCTGAAGAGCTTGCGCAATTCCAGACCAATGAAGATAAGAAAACAGAAGAGAAGAAGGAACCAGAGAAGGAGAAGGTGGTCGAGAAGGAAGAGAAGAAGAGGAAAGTTGGAGTGAGGATGAGGAGCAAGATTGCACTGGGCATGGCTGTCAATGGCACACCTGCTCCCAAGCGTAAAGTGAAGGCTCGTTCGTAGAGGTTTATGTTTATGTAATGAGATTGTTCTGTTCTTATTCTGTCTGAGTCTCTTTTCAAAAGTTGATCATCAGAGGTGTTTGGCGCTTTGGAGTTTTGGAGAGGGTCGTTAGTTAGTTCCTTGTATATTACATTGGAACGGGGATGATTGAAGGCATCTTGTTCACTTAGTAATGAATCACATACACCTATTCAATACTTGATCATCCGACGTCGTCCATTGCCTGGAGTCTCTGGACCCCGCGCAGAGGCTCATCATTTCATCCAGTGCAGACGATCTTGTCTTCGTAACTTGGAACCCATCCATTGCCTGCCTCCTGGAAAGACGTAGATATATCCCCAAATCTGGGTTTCTACATCCTCCCTGTCTGGGTCCTGGGAAATACACAACCTCGTAAAGACTCCACAGCTCCAGAGTTCCAAACTCCATTCCGTAGTAAATAAACCCACTGCAACTCGGCATTCTCCTTCTGTCCCGTTCCGTGGCTTTTGCACTTTTCCCTTTCCGTTGCCTCTCCGCCTCATGAGCTGCGTCTCAATCCGAACCTTCCACTGTATACAGTCAGCTCTCCCACATCCCAATATCTTAGTCAAATCCTAGAGCCCACGATATGTCTCAGACACGGACGCCGCAATCAGCTCCGACATCCGACCCCGGTATCTCCCCTGGCCCACGTCCCAGCACCTTGGCTTTGGTGCATCCGAGCCCACAAGTCGGCCGCGAGTCCGAATGCTTGAGCGGAGGACTTGCCAAGCCCGAATACTAGTACGTTCTGGGAGCCCGAAGTGAAACAAGCCTTGTGCTAACGCCGGGCTGCGAGATATAGGTCGCTCGCTCGGAGACCCACGGACTGGGCTCTCGCTTGAGCAATGAGCATGGGAAAGAACGGTCTGTTCTCGGGGCGGAAATCCGAGAGGCTTCAAGTGGAGGTATTCTCTGAAAGAAATGATTGGGAAGCGTGCCTACGTAGCAGGATGAGGAGAATGGCAACGTAGCAAACAGTTCACACTAGCGTCAAGTCGCGAGAAGCGCATAGAGAGTTCAGGAGCACAGATATTTAATGTGGGAAAAGAGGAGGCAATTCTCTTGGAAAATGCAATTACATGCTGCATTTCGAGGGGCATTTGTCGAGAGAAAAGTTGGGCTTGGAAGCGGCTTTGGGAGGATAGGCTGGAGAACTCGAGACAAGCTAGATGCTTCAACTCGTCAACTCATACAACTCAACATGAGCTGAATACTAACACACAGAACAAATTGAAACAATCGGGTTAAAATTGCGACGCAGCAAATTAAAATATTCAAACCAAGTAATCTTACCTGAACAAAATAGCAGGAACATCCAGAACGAAACGCAATAGGACCTCGGGCCGACACATTTCTTGCCGATTCGGTGATGACTGCTTCTTCAACACCAGGGGCGGAGCCGAAGCACCGATGGGGTGGTACAGGGAAGACATCGGCGCTAGAAATCGGTTCGGGCTGCTTCGTGTGAGATACAATACTAGGTATGAATGGCTAGATGCATGGCGAGATCTGCAGTGGGGGCACGGCATGTTGTGGTCGGTTGGAGTAACTTTGGCTTGAAACTTTGGAGTTGGCTTGGAAAAGTGCAGGAGAGGAGGGGTCTGTAAGTGATCTTGCAGCGGTGATGCAGTTCTTGATCTAGTTGGGCTGAAGTGTGGGAAAGGTTATTTGGTTGCGTTTATGTGATCTCAGATAAGACATAAGATTTAACTCTGTTCGATGCAGGGCAAGTCAGTGGTGGTAGTCACAAGCGTCCACCTTGAAATCCCGGTTTTTGCACTTTGTGTCACCAACGCAACTTCTATTGCCCTCCAATAGCTTCGGCAACTCAGGCTTTATGCATGAGCTTGGGTTGGCTCCGTGACGCGAAAGTTGAAACTTGGTGGTTGTTCATTCGGAGGAGGTAAGCAAATATAATATCGGGTTTGAGATGAGCATGTGGGCTCATTAAATCTCCCGCACTGCCAGCAATAGTAAAGCAAAGTAATGGTTACAGTACGTTGTTTAATAAGCAGAATCTCAACCGGACACTAGTATTCTCACCTCTCCCATTCTCGAAACAACAAACCCAAATGCAGATGTACGCCATCGCAGCAGCATGTGCCACAATAGCAAACAGCTGAATCTCTGAACTCACCCCCACTCGATAACCAATACCAAAGTATCTTATTGCAATATTGAAAAGTCGTGACGTCTTCACAGGCTACCCCTCCCCAAAACATCGGAAAGGAAAAAACGCACGAGCTGACAGCCACAATCGCTGGCATAAAGACGCCGAGTTTTTGCACAAATGGAGAAAGGGTGATGGCTGAATGGCTCGACCACGTACCCTGAATAATAATTGACTGCACACGATTGAGTATTGGCAATGCACTGGATTGTCAAACGCCCCTTGCAAAGCGTTGTCGGTGACCTTCCACAGTTGGACCTTGGCAAGTGCCCTCCTGATGGACAAAATAGACAGCCAAGATATAATAATCGAAGTTTTGCGTCAAATAATGCCACAATCCAGAGCATTTCATCACACTTGGCAGTATCCACTCGTCCACCCTCCGGAAAGTTTTGGGACGAGCACACTCATCAAATGGAATTCAGCTGCTGACTAGATGTGTTCCGGGTTAATTGCAACTCGTTTTTGATTGCAGCACGGAGCTCTTGTTAAAGTCAGAATGGTTTGTACGAGGAGAATCTGTCCCTTGACCACCGGCACCCGGGTCTGCGCCCCGTCTCTAGAATGTTTAAAAACCCTTGTTCTGTATGAGGGGATTCGATTCAAGCTTCTAGATTGATTTGAGTTTGCCATTCGAAACGTTATGAATATCATAATGTCAAACTTAAGCAGGTGATTTTTGGGGGATGCTTGTACTTAAGATACGGACACGGCTGAACTAACATCGGAGGTGTACGTTACTGGTACTCCCTCCGTAACGATGGAGTGTTGGACGGAGGGGTGGTGACTGAAATTGACCCAACAAACGCACCCTTGCCATGAATTGTGAAGCATGAAGTTGCAGCTGGGTGCATTATTTAAGGCGAAACCCTTATCCATCGTGAGATTTTGGGTTCTAGAAAACAGCATAAACGAGGAGTAAAATGAATACGAAGTATTTAGAGTATGTGAGAGTAATAGCTAAGAAACAATTCACATCTGCACAACATCACAGTGAACTGCACTGTGATAAGTAAAGAGCATTCCCTAATGTACTAGAGGATTGTGCAAATGATAGTCTCATCCAATCAGAAGCTCAAGAATTAAGCTCTAGCATAAACTGCCGTGTGTTAGGCAAAGGAGCTGTCTAACGTCTAACAGGCGTCTGTGTACCAGGAGACTAGAACTGCGAGTGCCATGGGAGCCAATTACTGTATTGGCAGAATGTTGGAGGATCGAGCTCGTTGATGTGATCGGCCAGGGTTGCGGGCATAGCCGTTTTGAAGAGTCGAAGTAAAATGTTACTGTAATGGTTCGGGTAGAAAAGGGGTAGCGGGAAGCGGTGCAGTCCTCCCATCAACGTTCACCAGGCCGGCTGAATTCACAGGCTCTGCTCATAAGTGCTCATTAATACTGTATCATTATCGTTGTCTATCACATTATTCCCCGTCAGCCCCCACGTATTTCGAGGTCTGTGTAACATCAACGTTGAATCCTGCCAAGAAAGTGAAAAGTCAGCAGCATGATCAGGGCATCCCCAAAAACCATCACAACATTCAAGGGGATTTGCACCCGTTAGTTCAAACATCAACTGTCCCTCTAACTTCCTCAACCTTAACTCACTTTAGGGCTGGCAGACACTCCGAGAACCCAGGTTGAACAGTGAACCCTGTTAGGCCAAGCAGATGAATCTCGGCCAGACCCGGTCGTCGGTCCCGCTCAGTGAAAAAAGTTGAGTTATCATATTCCCAAATTCGGGATCTTATCCTGCCACAATCCGGACGGTGCTAGGGTCAGCGAGCGATGATACCATTGTACCACAGCAGCAGGCATGCAGCCACTGCTTCCTTGATGCATAGCATGATGCAAGTGTTATCAACGCCGTTATTGCGGGCATCTTCTTCCATGATCTCCCTCTTGTCTGTTGCTGACGGACCTATCATAGCAACGCCCAGGGAAGGTCGTCTGGAAAGCAAGCACAGTCACATACGTGCCGTATCCTTGATCAAAAGAGACGCAATATAGCAATGGGTGTGTGGCACAAGTCGATGTCTGGATGGGTACTGTATTAAATCTCATCTCATCTCACTCCCAGGATCTCTGAGCCGAGAGATTGTCGATGCCAGCCACGACCGAATCTTAGTATCACCCAAGATTCATAGCATTGAAGGATTATGTCACCATGCTCTTCTCGTGCGAACGTTGATCTGTATCAGGCCATCGGTCCTTCTACTTGTACGAAACAACCTGTTTCTCTTCTCCTGAGCGGGAGGAACGAGCCGTTCACTTCACCAACCGATCTGCCCATGCCGGTTGGAAGCACCATCGGGATGGGCATGCATACCTCCCACTCAATGTCGGCAACGAGTGCCTGACAGCGGCACTTCCTGCCGTTTTCCCTTTCCGCCGATTCCGAATCGTCCGCTGCAAGATCCCGAACATTTGGCCATTGGCTTTGTATCACATTCTGCGGTACTGTACGACGGTACTGTACGAAAGTGCCCTGGCATTCGTTCTTTGTTCGTGATTCCATGCACTAGCTATCTTTCCAGATCTCTGCCGTTTCTAGCCCAGAGAACTAGCCGTGGCACGGTTGAGATCCCCAAAGAATATGATGCATACGTCTCTCCACCCTCCCGGTTCCAGGCAATTCGGCCGCTGATGAACGAGAAAGGCCGGTCGGAATTAGCCAGAGTGAAGAAGAGCAGTAATATTAAAAGTACAAGCAGAGTCTTGGTACTCAATCAAGGCACTCACTCGAAGGGCAAGTGTGCTACACGAAGCAAGGGTCTTTGCCGAGTGTAGGTTAGAAGGAGAACTGAGAACTTGCTTTTTTAGGGCGGTCTGTTGGGATTTCATTTCCATATTCGTGACGGGGTGTCATGATGATTGCTGCTCTTGCTCTTGCTCTTGCTCCTAGGTAACAAGTGTTGTTGGAACCATCCTTTGAGTAACAGCATAGAGGTGGACGTAGTCCAAATGCCATTTGCAACGATTCCCAGTTATAGATAAAAGTAGATACCTGCAGCCACACCAACAAGTTCTAGTCAGCAGTCCATTCCCATCTCCATTTCCTGACCGATTTCTTCTTACAAAACCTACTGTCACACAACTGCTTTCTTCTGTGGTGTCCGAAGTCCGAACCTGGTTGCTGGAACCCCCATGATCTCCCTCAGCTCACGGCTTCCCACTTCCCCACTCACCTCGTGTGACCTTTACAGCCGTCCGATCCCTCTACAGCCTGCAATGGACCTTCCTAATAACCAAGGCAATCCCACCATCTCAAGTCCTGGCAGGCCCTCGATCCCAGGGGTTCGGTCCCGTTCGTGCGCTACCGCTGCGTTTAAGGGGAACGTCGGGAGAGGACCCTTGTTGGTCAGACATTGTAATGCCACACTGGTGCGAGCCGCGACAGACATCGGAGTTTAGAAAAAAGTAAACAGGTGAGAGAGCATGGGTCAGGACCTCAGAAGATGCACAGAATTCAAAAGGAAGCAGAGCGTGTTGAGAAACAATGTACAATTGCCGCGGATGGTTTTGCTCGCTGTTCTGTATGCTACACGGACGAAGAAACCAGTGCGCCGTATGAATAACATCCCTCCCCTCTCTCCTTTAGACCCCTCCCCCCAATCCACAAACCGGCATCCTAAAAGACGAACCAGAATTTATCCCCAAGAGACATAATGATCAATACCCGAACTCCGTTCTCTCGTCCGCGAGAGTCGCCGTTTCCAAAGACACCTTGAATCGCCTTGCTCCCCGCCTAACCCAAACCAAAATCGAATTCCAAGATGAATTCCCATACTATTTCGCCCTTTGTCTATCCCGTTCGCCGGTGCCACACACTTGCTCGCTTGCTCGCCCATGATGTTGATGTTGATGTTGATGTTGATGTTGCTGTTGTTTGACTTGACATTTGAACTGAATATGCTTCTTAGACAGACTGGACCTATGTGTGGACCCCTGACGGCTTGGTATGTCGAGTATACCAGCTGGGAGTGATAGCTGGTGCACGACAATCACCTATTTCTGGTTAGCTCTGCATCCAGCTAAAGAAGCTTAAATCTCCCGAGTCAAAAAAAAAAAACTCGGGAACTAGGAAGAGGTGGGAAGGTCGTTGCACTGATGATGGAGGGAACAGGTAAGAGAGTCAGTGTTGGTACGAACCGCATCGCTCATCTAATCTGTGTATCGAGTCTCGTCAGCACTGCATTCTTCTTGAAGCCCAACGCCTCGGCGCCAACTCACCTGAACTCGATGGCTACGACTGAGGGTGGACACCGTCGATGTGTCGTTTCGTAATTGGTACACCAGGCTCGGACTGTGTAGCGGACGTGTCCGCACCGGAATTCGACTTGTGTGTATTCGCACATTTTTGACGTTTTTGGTAGTGGAGGGGTGGTGGGGTGCGGCGCGGTGAACTTAGTGACTTGGTTTTGATAGGTCGAGGCGTGAGTCGGGCTGGCGTAGGGTAAAGTCCGAGTAATGCGTGGGATTTCTCTTCCTGAGAGAAACTTCAAGAACAGGTAGGTATGATAGAGGTTGGTTTTTGGGAGTTGAGTGCTACTGTAGCAGGACGGATTGAGACTGCTCTGATAAACAGGATAAAGGTGTCGGCTTTACAATGTCCAAGCTTAGAGCTGTTGAAGGAACTTGGGCGTACGTGATGTAGTTATCGGTACTCTCGAGATAGATATAGAGATCGATGTTGATGTTCTTGTATGCTGTTGTCTGTTGTGGGGTTGAGAAAGGAGAAGAGGGATGTGCATGCATATAATATAAGCAACGAGAGGAAGTTGGACCTGGTCACCTAGAGCTCTTCTTGGATGGAACATGGAGCCAGTAGGGACTCGGAGGGTGTACTTGTACTGTACATATATGTATGAGCTCGAAGCCAATGCACATGCACCCCTCGATTCTCCCTAGGGCGACTTACTTGGCTTACCAGGTTCCACCTGGTTGATTCGGGCCAGCCGGGTTCTAGAGAAGTGAGGGAACCTGTCCGGGGTACTGTACAGGACAATAGGATCTTTGTGATAGGATTTGGAAGGGGGGGATTTGACTTTGGAGAGGAGCCCACCAGATCCTTTACAGAATTACGCTTTGCACCGTGACTCGGCCTGGGTATTTGGGGCTTCTAGGGCCAAGAGAGTGAAAAGGGGGCCAAAGGGGGTCAAAGGGGGTCAAAGTGGACAAGCCAGTGGGCACGAAAACCCCCCTCGTGAGTCGAAGGTGCAAGGAAGGTAATTAACAAATGCCCAATTAGTGCCAGGCCTGCAAATCCCTACAGTAGGGGAGAATCAGAGCCAAGCGAGTACAGAACAGTTACAGTATGCCGGAGGTGTCTCTGCGCCATGGAGCAAGGGGTGAGCGACAGGGTCTGATCTTCACCCACCGAGCAACTGGACGTACAGTACAGCTGCAAGACAAAGTCACACGTGGAAGCCCCCTGTCTGGCTCCCTTCCGGAGAGAAACAGGATGGAAGCCTTGGAGTCAGTCTAGTGAGACTGCAAGAGGGATGCGTTCACAGGGCCTTGCAAGTGGCAGGTTGCAAGTTGCAAGTTGCAAGTTGGAAGAACAAACAAACAGCTAGGTAGGTACTGTACTGTACTATACAGTAACGAAGGCAAAGCAAGGATGTGCATTCATTGCGAGAGGATACTCCGTAGTAGTTCAGTATCAGAGTGACATCCCTCTATCCACTCGTCAGAATCGGATTGTTGTTATGCCAAGAACTTGGCACCATCTATTGACACTGCCTGCAGACAAGTAGTTGAGTCGAAAAGACGTTGCAGTCTGTGATGACGGGCTTGGGGGGTTCCACTTCACTGTACCAGAAGCCAAAAGTGCGTCAGCACTGTACCATCCCACCTCATGCATATAGAGATTAGAGAGAGACAAGCCTGCCGCGATAAGTACCAGTAACCCCCTCTCTTACAGTACTGCACTGTCGCCCAGGAAACAACCCCAAACTTAGGTCTGTACAGTAATACAACACAGTATAGACTGTCCGGAGTACAGTTTACCTCATTAGCCCTAACAACCAAGATCCAATCCGAACCTCGGTACAAGGGATGAATAGCACGACCCCTCACCAGCCCAGATGTGCAAATCCATGAGCAAGTGAGAACTCAAAAAAATGGTCTCGATGCCGTCCGTATCTTTGATTAACTTCGTCTCAAAGATATAGTAGGAGCGGGTTGATGGGCTCGAGCAGTTCGAGGAGAGGGCTATCACCGCAGCTTTGCTCGTTCGAGCACACCACAGCTTCGCTTCACTCGTTACTTGTGCTGACAAGCATACTTTGTTTAGACCAGAGCTTTGATTTTCAAAGATCACCGTGAGTCCCGACTCCCAAGGGTTACAGACCTCTTTAATACCCGTCGGCAGCCAAGATGGAGAACGGAACGGGACATACCCACAATGGTCTCTGATATTCCGAAAATCGGCATGAATTGCTATTGTCTGACCCGAAACCCTAATGAGAAGCAACGAGGAGCCGTTGCCAAAGTCGCTTGGTCCGGCTCGGCTGTATACTTTACTTCGCTGTGTGCTTTGATACTGTATACGACGTACAGCCATAGCGAGCCTAACAAGGTCTTGCCGTTAGAGCCTTCATACTGTACACTTGGCTGTCCGCTGGCATGAAACTGATTAAGATTTTCTGCAGCGCCGCTGACGTATCCCGAAAGATACCCTATTCTACCAAGCACTGTGCTGCTGCACTGTACTGCACTGTACTGCACTGTACTGTACCCCTCCAGTCTAAAATCACGGCAGGCCTCTGAAGGGCCCAGGCAAAGTTACAACGAGGAGAGGTCGGTAGGTACTTGCATGGTCTGATGATGCTTCTCGGAGAACAGAGCCTACGGAGGGAGGGATTCAATGCGAGACCACGAATCAGGACAGAATATACCTGGCCACCTACCCGTCGACGGTTCTATTCTATTCGACCGCCTCGGTAGGTCGATAACCCAGGTCGGAATCCGGAAAGTGATCGCGAAATCGAAAGTGAAAGAGGCTTTGCTTTCTCATGAGGTATTTGGTCTTTCTGACGCTGACGGGGTTGATGCGCCATACCACATACTTAGCAGTGATGCTTCACTACTTCCAAGAGATTGAGAGATGGAAAGGAAATGCTTTGTTCAGTTCATTATGCTGCCCTCGGGATTTCGAGCCGGCCTCTATCGCGAGTCGCGACAACCTGAACTGGCTGGCTCAGGACAGCACAGTACGGTATGATACGGCCATAAGACCCTGTCCTTTGTAAACTTAAAGTCGTACGATGTAACGGCATTCTGATATCTTGATTCGCCAGTGGGGAAACCCCCCTTCTTAAATCCCCGGAGAGTGTTGATAACATCACATTACGAAGGTAAACATTGCGGAATCGAATACCGGTATTTCAGCTCCCCCTGACAAACGGCATGAGATAGGCATCCAGTTTTGCAGTACCTGGTGGCACAGCACGAACGAATGAACAAGAAAAAGGAAAACCTGATGGACCGCCAAGGACAAGATTCCAGAGGCGCAAGCAACCGCAAGTGTAGAAAACATGCCAAGCGCCTTGAGGTAAAACATGAACCCCAAAAGATGGGCAAGATTCCCCCCCCCATTTCTCTCCAGCTGCTCAAGCGACAGCGCCGTTATCCATGCAAAGGCGTCCTTTCTGAAAGACAATTTCGACATTCATCTGCAAAGCCGGCCACATGGCGACCGGGACTTGTCTTCCGGCTCTTGAAAGACCTCTGCTGCAGCGACGAAAAGCTTGACTCTTTTTCGCACAGACAGCGGCGCCATCATCCATTCTTGAATTTCTTTTGTCGAAGCGAACCATCCCGGCCGTGGCACCGAATCGAGCATGCAAAGGAAGCGTTCCATGCATGGAAAATCAGTAGCGGGCGCCATCCAGGCCGGCTCTCCAGGAGTCTTCGCCCAACGATCGTGAGTTTCCAGAGGCAAGCCAAGGCGCAGTGTCTCAGTCTGCCGCGAAGGAGGAGCTGCAGGCACTCGCCCACTCAGGAGTCGGGACCCGGTGGAAGTTCCGCAACCACAGTCTCGGTGCTACCGCAATTTTCCATCAGATCTTTGAGTGATGGAGGGGAGAAGGGCGACATTGGAGTGGCATATGGAGCCACAAAGTTGCCAGAGAAGACATGCTTGCGCTACTGTACCGGTCGAAGTTGAGTACCGTTACACGTTACAGTACCTTGGAAGGCGTAAGTCAGTTACTAAGGAAAGTAAAAAACTCAGTGAGCAAAGTAAAAGTTTGCACGGAGCAGCAGTTTGCGGAGTGATACCTCAGACTTCAACTACTGTACTGTACCTTCGTACTGGCGAAAAGAGGGAGATGAGGGGTTCAGAACTCTCTGCTCGTCGGCCTTCGATACCACCCAAACACGGGGCAAAGAGAAACAAAAACATGCAACATCACCGGAGCCTTTCTTTGGTAACGGCAGTGCCACTCAGCAGCCTTGGAGCGGTCTGTGTGCCAAAGAGGGGCTGAGAAGGAATTGATTGCTGGGAATTCTGGACGAACCAGAGCCGGTTCTTGAAGCGTAATATCCAAGTCTACCTAATCGGTACCTCAGCCCCGACCCAGCTGTGGGAGACGCCGATGTTCCTTTTCAAACATGGCCTGATGAGTGAGGAAACTTAAAGATCCTTGTCGTCGCGTGCTCGTCGAAGAAACGGCCGTTGGCTCTTGGAGGTGCTTCAAGTCCTGGATGGATGCCATGTTGCAGACGCGACGCCTTGCCCCGCCGCCACAGAGGCAACCGAACACAACCCGTCGATTGCTACTATAGTTTCTCGATAGCCACCTACTACGGCTCTGGTTTAGTAGTGCTAATCAAAATGACAAAAGTGAACCTTTCTAAAATAAAACAAGCGCGCTATAGTTATTTTGCTATAAAGTTAAGGAAGCTATTGAAAATAATTATTTAATAATAAACCATAATGTAATTATTAAATATTTTAAGTATATTAATAAAGTTATACTTATTTGTTAAATAAGAAATAAAAAGCTATTTAAATTTAAATAAACTTACTAGTAATATATAAGTAATATTTAAGTAATATATAAGTGTTACAAGTATTATACTTATATATATAGTACCTTGTTATATGTCTTATATATAGTATAATAGCTACTAAGAACCCACTCTTAGTATTATACCCTTTTAGGTAGTTTAACCAAGTGGGTAAAGTTTTAACCCTACCTGTAAGCGCATATATTCTCTGCGCACTTGTTATAATAAGTAATATTAATAAGTTAGATATATATATAAGTTTTTTAAGTAAAAAAGCTTAATTCAAATAAGGTATATAATAAAATTAAAAAATTAAAGTGTTCTTGTTTCTATAATAATAAATTCTAGCTCTAGAAATAGCTTAACTTAAATAAACTAGTTAGTAATTGTGACGATCCGTCACCCAAGTCACATGACCAAGGGAATTTCCCTCCGGCGCGGT
>JAPZPB010000346.1:0-42097 GCA_037952635.1 Bryoglossum gracile | reverse complement strand
TCGAGGTACTCACAACTGCCGAGTATATTCACTAACTGTCGAGGAAAGCCTAGCAGGTAAAGGGGGTGAATTAGGTAATAACTTATAAGATTGTAAATTTTTTTTTTAGCATTACAGTAGAAGTATTCTCTTGATCATTCTTGGCCCCGGCAGATCGTACGCTATATAGTGCGAAGTAATCAGAGTAGTCAAAGACGCAGATAAACTAGGGACTCTGGCCCAAACCCCTATTGATTTCCAATATGCCATGCTTCCTCACACCTCATACCTTACCTCTCACCCCCCGGTTGATCGTGCTACAGTAATTGCCGGCATTGAACCAGCCATCCCTCAGCCTCGTACAGCATTTTCGTCACCCCACTCCATTCGACCTCCACTCCCCTCACAAGCGCCCGCGCCCACCAGCGCCGCGAGTTCCCAGAGATCGCGACCCTCTGCTGTGCGGCTATCTCTATCTCAGTTAAATACCGGATATCGGCCTGGGCTTGTCTTCATCGTCGACGGGAATAATCGGCGTTGAAGCGGAGTAAGGAGCCAGTGTTACTTGAGGATCTACACGTACAGCAACTCCGTCTAGAAGCGGGCTTCGACTTCTATTCACTTTCTTTTCTCCAGCACTTTGTTATGACTTCCAGGATATAGTAGACAGTTTTAATCGATATTCTCGAAAGTGTCTCGATCTGCCACCATCAGGTGAGTTTAGAACAGTGGAACAGTGTGTGATCATTCAGCTTTGTCAACGCGCATATCTAATTTACCTTGGTGCAGCTTTCCGAACACACCCTCTCACCCTCAACGACCTTTCACGATGGCGAAAGAAAGTGAACACCCGGATGATACTTCTGAAGATACTTCAGTCAACGAGCTCATGACGCTTCTACCTCCCTGGCGCCGACGTCTCCTCCGACTAGAACTATTCGCGATTACCTTAAAGTCTCGCCTCACTCCAAACCCCGAGAAGCTGATTAGGGCTCGAAAAGCTCTCCCATCGTTGTCATGCCTACCTAAATTTGAGATTGAGCTTAAACGCCCCCCTCCTACCTTCGATTGGTTCCAAGATCTACCCTGTGAGATTCGTTTACGGATATGGGAGGTGAGTTCAGTCTAGCTTTCTACAAACTCTCAAGGAGAATCACAGATCCCCCACTCCAACTGAAGCTTTTCTCGCCCTGGACAATATCACCAAAAATATACACTAACTTCCAACAACAGCTAAGTATCGAACCCCGGGTTCACGAACTCCACCCCTGCTCCAAGCTCTACAACGAACGCATGACCTTCCGCTCCAACGCCTCCCACACCCCCTCCCTCTTCCGCATCAACCACGAGTCCCGATATATCGCCCTAAAACACTACCAACTGATGCAATACACCCCTCCCTCCTCTGGCATCGCCGGCAAAGGCATCCTCCGCTTCTACTTCTGCCCCGCCCTCGACACCCTCCTCTTAAATTCCCTAATGGGCTTGTTCATCATGTTCATGCTGCTTGAAGACGACAGCCCATTCCCAGAATACACAATTGGAGTCATGGAAGGTTGGAGAAGAGTAGCCTTTGACGCTGAGCGCGCACAGCTCATAACTTTACTATCTGGTATCGCAGGCCATGCTCCACAACCACGCTTCAAAGAAGTGTTCCCGAATCTCGAAGAGTTAATTATTGCGTTCGATTTCACATCCAAGGGCAAAACGAGATTCAGGACTTCGGTGTGGCCCGGTGAGAATGGGACGACGTTGCAGAGCTTGGGGTTGCCGGTTGAGTGTAATGATCTGAGTGGGCTGCACCAGGCGATGGTGAAGCCGATTCAGGGGTACTTGAAGCACGATTACGAGGACGAGAAGGGGTCAACGGTGCCAGTTTTATCTATGGCGAAAGTCAGACGGAAGGCGTACATTAGGGGGGATGTTAGGTATGCGTTTCGGAAGTCGTTGGCGGTTGTGGGATTGAGACCTAGGGGTGTGTTTAGACGGCTGTGAGAGGGGAGGAGTTCAATGAGGTTACGATTATGGCACTGATAATGAGGTGATAATTTGCAGGATTTGATTTCTACTACAGGTGCCACTACTGGTTTTTAGGGTGGGCATAGCTCCGGTCAGAACTGGCGTTGATTCGGGAAGGTTTAGCTACAGCTACGGCTGTGGTATTTACATTTGCATTATAGCGGTTGCGATTTACGGCAGATCAAATAGCAGGGACAGCTCACACATAGAGGAAGGGCGGAGAAATGAACATGAACAGAAAAAGCACTTTCACAAGATATTTGCATACATATATAACAATAACCACCCCTCCAACATTCAAGTCAAAGGCCATCAGGGCCTGGCCACCATTGCCTAACAGTCTGGTGCAAGACTTGCAACTCAGATAAATTATTTCTAAAAATCCTACTTTGGTAGGATTTCCAGAGCAGCCCACTAAGTGAGCTGCTTGAGTTTTGCTATTTTGCCATTCAGTCGTGTGATTACGAAGTTTTGGAATTTAGAGTATTGGAGGGATAGAGTTTGAGAATTTGGCTGTGAAATGCATTCTTTTATTCCACGTGTATGTAGAATTTGCGAGGTAACTCCGCAGCGCTGAAGGTAAAACTCCTCCCGTGCTTTTTTATATGCTCAACGTAAGTGTCTCCCTCTCGTCTCGTCTCCCTTCCCAAACCTCCCTTGTCTCTCTAATCCACCATAGTATCTCGCAAAATCTACCACTTCGCCTCCTTCCTATCCAAGAAGCCCTTCAACACCGCCAAAATCGACTCCAAACTCTTCAACCACACCCGCAGCTCTTCCTCCACCTTGGCCTGATCCTCCCCAAGCTTGACATAGAAATCATTTCTGTACGGGCAGGCGCTCATAGCGGCGGAAAATATGGGCTTGACCATGAAGGAGTGGTGGGGTTTAAGCGTGGTGCCGTAGGCGGCGCGGAAGGAGACAGAGAGTTCTTCGGTGGCGATGGCGATGTTCTGGGAGAGGGCAATGGCCGTGAAATCTAATCCGCTGCGCATGTCCTTCTGTAAGCATTTGATTTGCGAGGCGTAGGAGGGAAGAGGGTGGAGGGGAAAGGGGAGAGGTGAGAGCGGAGGGGCACGAACCGAACAAGCCAGACCAGTCCCTCGGTAGCGGTGTGCTTCTTCGTCTTCAACTCGTTAATGACCAACTCCTGCAAAGTCGCAGACTCTCCAGGGGCGGCCAATTGCCTATCTCTGATTTTCTACCCATTAAATCAATATCAGTGTAAGGGTTGGAAAGGGGGCGGGGTATGGACCTTGACGTTGCCTAGCATGTCGGACTTGACAGGGTTGAATGCCATAGAGCCAAGGACATCTGCGTTTCCACAAGGTTAGAATGGGGTACATGAAGGGGAAGGACAAGGAATTAAAGGAGAGAAAAATACCGAAAAGCGTAGTCAACGACTCAGCAGCCTCCAAGAACTCCGTGGTAGCAACTGCATTATCCTTCTCCTTGTCGACGGGGACGTCGGTGAATGATTTCTTGAGGGTGTCGAGGAAGGTTCCACCGGGTGGGTAAGCTTTAGCTGCTGCCATGGTTGATTTGCTTTTGTTTGGATTTGCGTAAAGGGAAAATAGGGAGTTGTTGTTGTTGTTGTTGTTGTTGTTGTTGTTGTTGAAAGGAGATGGGGGTTTGGGGAAGAGGAGATTGAGGTCGAGACGGTGAGCTTCAGGTGAAGTGGGGTTGTTTGTGGATCCTTGTAGTGGAGCGGGGTTTAGGGAGGGGGTGGGGTGGTATTTCTCATGGAGTGGCTTCTTTCGCTCCTCTCACAGCTTCTACTCGTAAATCTAAAGTTTTGTGTCTATTGAGAGAGGCGTTCTTGCGTTCCCATCTGCACAGGATATTGATGAAGCCGTCAATCGAGTGATTGAACTGCTGTATCTTGGTACCTGATATTCAATTTGAAACATTGAAGTGAACTCATGATTTGCGGATAATTATTGGATAGCTCTAGTGACTTGCAGATAACACGTTACTCTCGTTCAGCATTGGAGATTTCCCCAGGAATAACCAGGATCACGTTGCTAAATACTCAGTTCAAATGCAAGGGGCATTATTCCTACTCTGTCATTGGGCCGTTCCGGGCGATTTTATCATAGTCAGCCCTTCATTTCGGATTGTGAGTAACATATCATACTACTACTTGGAATCTCTGACTGATGTATTGAATACGTACTCTGATATTATGTTTTGTTCCTGGTCT
Source organism: Bryoglossum gracile (assembly GCA_037952635.1). NCBI lineage: Eukaryota > Fungi > Ascomycota > Leotiomycetes > Helotiales > Bryoglossaceae > Bryoglossum > Bryoglossum gracile. Next base: position 37,896 of record JAPZPB010000346.1, on the reverse strand, counting down.
CCGAGAGAGTCCAACTTTGCTTTCAGGCATTTGCACTAGTATTTTGAACTGGGAGAAAAGGTATTCAATTGGGGCTGGAAAGTAAGCATAATTTCAAGATAGCCTGTACTCTCTGTCTATGTATTCCAATTTCCCTATCCAGGAAGAAAAAATAACCAAATTCAGGCACAGTTTATCCATATTACTCAATAAATATCCCTTGTTTAGGATCTTCTTCCTTCCTTCCAACGAATATTCCCTCTCTACTGCTTCATAACTTGCCTATACGTTGGCGGAGCAGGCATCGTGCTCTCCGATCTCTCTCTTTCCATCTCCATCCTGTTCACCTGAACTGGATATTCCTTTTCCTCATCAATCCACTGCGGCAACTGCTCTAGCTGAGGTTCCGCCGTTCTCACAGGCTTGGTGTCGTAATACTGTTGCTGAGGCATCGACTGGTACCCAGATTGCCATTGAGATGCAATCTTGGCCTCACGCTTCGCAGCGAAGTATTGGAAGAGCCTGACTGGGAGAGGTTTGAACCCGCTTTCTTGGGCGAAGGGAGGTCCACGTCGGTTCCCGCAGCGAGCGGATCGATTCTTGCAGCACATTGCGTTTGTAATTCGGGTTTGATACAGCTGGGTGTATTGGAAGTGATAGCTTAAGCTGGAGTATGTGGAGTGGAGTTTTGTAGTGAAGCTTTTGATCTAAGTAATAAGTTTAACCAAGGAATGAAGAGGCTTATATCCCCATCCCAGCTCCCTAGCATCATCATCCCCCCAAACATCTACGGCCGCAAGCCTTTCATCACCATGAATTGCCCGACTACAAATAGGTATCTCTTAGCCGCGTGTCTAGCATCGCACTGCCCTTCGAGAGGCTCAGGGCTGCCTGTTTGTCGCTATCATCCTATCGTTTGTTGCCCGAACGTTCCGGCCGTAAGAGGATGTGGGTTATGATTGGTAGAAGAGAGGAGATCCAAGGTGACGAGGGTTGGGGCTTAGCGATGCGAGAAGTGTACGATGGTGAATGTAGATCAGAGCTTTTGTGAAGGAGTTTGGTATCTTTTGATGGATAGGGAATGATTAGTTGTAGGTTGATGAGAGAGGTCTGATGAACTGAGTGGAAGCGGAGATCATGTCACGATATCCCCGATATCGCCATAACTAGAACATGAAAATATAAATTGAGATCTTTTCAAGCTTAAAGTTTTAGGGCTGGGTTAAATGTCATGACCATGAGGATGACTTGTTTCCTTGGGCAGATCCATGTTTGGAACCTGCTTGTGAAGTTGTGCCCGTGACTGGGTGCTGTTTGGCATATACATCATCGACTTTTTGCTAATCGTTCCATCTCTTGCACTCGGGACTTGCTGAATACCAAAGGATTCGTCGTCTGACAGTTTCGAAACTCATCTAATAGACTGGGTTTATTGGATAGGTGGGTAGGTAGGTACCCAAGGAGAATATCATCAAGCGAGTTTCAGGGGTAGCGTTGCGTTGTTGAGCTTCCTCCAGCAGAGACGACAGCGAAGTGCCAAACCTGATACAATTTTGAGCCGCCTTGGACGGGCTGTGGCCAAAAACACGCCACGCGCAGCCAAAGCTTAGGGAATCTTCCAAGACGGATTCTGGACAGGTAGGACATCATCAAGCCAACGCATCACTCACTTGAGCACCTGAGAGTAGGTTGGGAATCAATGAAACTGGAATCCTTGGGAACAGAAACCAGCTCTTAGTCCCGAGGTAACACTAGGTACCTAGATTCTGTGTCGGTACTGTACTGTACAGTGCAGTACAAGCCCTCTCTTGATTCTCTGTGAAATAGGTAGCGAAGAGGGCGTATTTCTCATTCATCTACTGTAGTTGTCTGGGGGTTTCAAGCAACGCGAAGATTTCTGGGCAGCCCGGTCCCTTATCCCACGACACCCATCGTAGTCACTGGTCATGATTGTACCGGTACTTCCAAGGTACCGGGTTCGCTTGATCATCCTTGGCCCCCCAGGCTTTGGGCAGCTTTCCGGAAGAGAAGAATCTTCCCGGCTTCATAACGGTCGGAACCCTGAAGCGCATATGACCTAAAGATGAACAATCAGCAGGAAACGAGAAACAATTTTACTCGGTGAAAAGCTGAAAGGGATGCATAAATTATCACGGGACATCTAACCTGATTGGGCCACGTTTGATCACCCCACAGCGGCGTATCATGGCTCCACTCTCGAAAAAACAAAACAAAAGACACCTGCAAGTCTTCTCTCGAAAATGCTACGACAACGCTCGCCATTCTCGAAACCTGTCATGATCACCACCATCGATATAACCGTAGTCGTTGCCGCATGTTATGGCTCATAAAACGAAGGCCCCCAATTTTCAAGGAACCGCGACGCGACACCGCGCTTTTTAACAGCCCAGCCGCCAACAAGAAAGATGTCGCTCAAGAACTCAGCTATGCTGAATCGGTGGAAGGAGAGGAGAGCTCAGTCACATACTGGAGCTCCCGGGGATCCAGCAGATCCAAGGCCGACTACGGCAGTTAACTCGTGGAAAGATTACAAGAATCTTGATATTCACAAGATTATCGAGGATGCAGTTGTCTCAGCCTTCGCCAGCGATGTCTTCAAATCCGCCATTGCATCCCAAGTCGAACCTGCTTTTTCAAAGCAACAGGAGAAGCTAAATCAGTTGAGAGTAGCAAATTTGAATACCGAGTCCACTGTTCAGTCACGGCTAGATGATTTGACAGGTATTTTGAAGCCGGCTTTGCATCACATGACAACCCTGGATATTCCGAATCACCAGCACGAGATCGATGCCCTCTTAGCTGGACAGCAGTCGATGTTGGAATCTCTCAAGTTGTTTGATCAAAGGTTGAAGACTGTTGAGAGTGAGGTTCAGGGCTTTGATGGGAGGGTGAAAGCTCTGCAAGATGAGGTGGTCAATACGGATTTGAGATCTGCCATTCGGTTTGGCGAGATATCGAATGAGCTCCATGACCGGAACGCGACTTTGAGTGACAGGATCTGGGAGATGGAACGGGATGTGGGGAAGAAACTGGATGGCCAGCAGAGACGGGTGACAGGAGCTTATGAGGAATTAACCAAGGGGATCCGGAACACCCAGGACAAAATAACAGCGCTGGAAAGTTCTCTGGAGGCGACAGAATCACTGAAAACGGATGATTTTACGAGCTCCAATGAACATTTACTTGGGAAGGTGGAAGGTTTGACGAAATCGGTGGCCAAGCTGGGGACCATGGAAACCAATCTGCGGCGGGATATCAATGATATTCGTGAGAAGGTCTCGACTCTAAATACCTCACCTCTGGACTCTCAGCCCCGGAAACTGGATTCGATAGAGAGAATTTTGGGTGATGTAAAGAAAGAACTTGCAGTTCAAGGAACGTTGGCATCTTTGGATTCTAAGCTCTTATCCACTAGCACCGCAAGATTGGATACTCTTGGCTCTCACATGACCAATATGGGCTATATATTGGAATCCATTGACGAGGGGGTTTCTGATAAATCCATATTCGAGTCTCATCAGCAGAAGCTAGAAGATGTAGAGTCGACGATACGATCGGTGAAAGATTCTGTCTCAGCTCTGCATACACTTGTCAAAACTTTGGATACTTCAGCACTTCGCTCACATACTGGCAAGCTGGAAGACTTAACTTCTAACATTGCTTCCCAGAAAGAAAAATTGGAGTCGATGGAGTCGACAATAGTTTCAGTGAGGAAATCCGCAGAAGCCACTCATACGCATGTCAAATCCTTGGATACATCAGCTCTCAAGTCGAATTCTGAAAAGCTAGAAGATCTACAGTCTGTGTTTTTATCGAACAAAGAGAAATTAGATTTGGTCGAGGCGGCGTTGGTGTCATTGAGAGTGCCTATTGAGGCTACGCATACACACGTCAAGTCATTGGATACCTCGAGTTTAGCATCACACCCTGAGCATTTCAAATCCATCATATCTGCGATAGCATCAACGAAAGACTCCATTGATACAGTTCACGCACATACGAAATCACTCGACACCTCCGCTCTCACATCTCATTCTGAGAAATTGGGACAGTTGGTTGCAGCACTAGCAGTAGTAGAAAGCAGCATCAAACGGCTTGATACGACACCACTGGCCACGCAAACGACTACCTTGAATGAACTGACATGTAAATTTTCTGAGATGCAGTCGACAGTGGACAAAAAGCTTTTGACGCAAGACAGTTCCCTTGATTTGATCATCTCGTCCTTGCCAGATCTCTCAAAACTCGAGACCAGCACCAGCTCGGTCGAAAGCAGCCAGAAGGCTGCGACAGAAGATATCCACAGACTCAAAACCACTTTGAGTACACTCGTTGAGCAGTCTCAGTCAACCCAGAGCACGCTCATACAACATACCAAGTCTCTTGATGTGATCGAGACCTTGACGTCCAAACCAGATACCGCCAAGATCGAAGCCATCTCGTTGGCCGTGGAAAGCACCCAGAAACTTGTGTCAGAAAACTTCGAGGCTGTCAATGACGCCTTGAGTTCCGTTGTCCAGAATGCAATTTCTGCCCACGACGCCCTCAATGAAACATCAAAGACTCTCTCTGAGTTCCAAACAGAGACGACCAATACCTTGAAGCCGTTACCTTCAGGTCTGAAAGAGATTAGCAACTGGGCTTTACTTGGAAACGAGGGCATGACGACCTTGAACACTCAGATGAAAGAGTTGGTCTCCAGTGTTGTGGGTAACAGTGTGTCTTTGGAGGAGATCAAACACAACAACGGATCTACCGAGATTCTTTCCGCGCTCAACACCGCTGAGGAGTGTCAGTATAAGCAGGCTGTTGAACTCAGTTTGTTAGCTACAGCTCTTGTAGATATCAAGACGAAGATGGAGGAACTGCATGGAACCACTATGACTGAAGTTATCCACCAGTCCAGAGGTGTATCCTCAAGCGTTGAGCAATGCAACTCGACCCTCAAGGCCATCAGCGAGGCCCACTCGTCACACGCTACTGAGATAGCCGCCATTCTTGCCGCCATTGGGCTTGTCAAGAACAGCCTTAAGGACAACCAGGAAGATACAATGGCTGAAATCCACTTAAAGACTGATGGACTCTTGGCTGGTGTCGAGCAGACTAATACTTCCCTAAGGCGCTTCAATGCATTTGAAGATGAGCTCAAGTCTTCTGTCGATGCCCTTTCCATGCGTATTAAGGCATTTGAGACCGCTGCTAACGCCGACTTAGCGGCTATCAAATCATCTTCCAAAGGCCATCAGTCTTCACTTGGCGAGATCCGCAGTTTTGTTGATCATTCAGAATCTAATCACCCGGTGGCAAAGACTTTGGAGGAGTTCAGGTTAAACAGGGATATTCTGGAGGCCAATGCTTCGAGATCAGCGACTGAGAACTCGCAAATTATGGAGGAGATCCGAGCTATCAACAAGGTCCTAGACGATGTGAAGGTGTTGTCTAAGGAGACGGAGATTTTGCAGGAGATCTCATCGGTTGTTGGCCTTCTGGGTACTGCCCGGGAGAGTTCAAAGGATGATGAAATCTTGCTCCAGATCAAGTCTATCTTTAGCCAAACAGAGAAGACTTCCGCAACCAGTTTCTCCATTCTGGAATCACTACAAGCTATTAAAGACAACACCAAATCTTCAGAAACCCTTGAACTACTGCAGAACGTCTCCTCGATAGTGGAGGATGTACGCAACTCATCGAAACATGCCGATATCCTCGAAGGCATCGAAGCTGCCAAGACGGCTATCACGGAGAACGAAAGGGCAATCAAATCCGTCCATAATGAAGTCTCAGCCGTTAGGCACGATTCTACCGCTTCCAAGACATTCAACCTTGTCACTAGCCTCAAGAAAGCCATAGCAGAAAACGCTGCGGCATCACATACCAAGACAGACGGAATTGTCGAGATTTTAGAGGCCAAAATCCGGAATAATGGAGCGCACCTTGTTTCGGTACTCGAGGAAGCTCAAAAGCGGGATAGGACTTCGGCCGACGAGTCGGACACTGAGTTGAAGGCTGAGCTGAAGAATATCGGGGCTAGGATCTCGACTTCGACAAATGTCTTACGAGAAGACGTCAAGGATCTTCTCCTGGCGCACTCGGCACAGTTCCAACAAATAATCGGCACTACGGCGAAGACAGCAAAGGACGTCCGTTCCCTCCCTGATTTATTCCTAAATGAATTTTTTGGTGTGAATGCCTCACTCAGGGACTTGATCAAAATGACAAAGCTTTTCGAAAGTTCAGTTGGAGAGAAACTTGATTCAGCGAACTCGAGTCTGGGAGAACATTTGGCGGCTTATGAGCGCAACTCGAAAGTTATGCTTGAGGAGTGTTTCCCGAGACTGAGCTTAGATGTTAGGGCTATAGATATGCATTTGAAGTCTACGGCTGAGAAAACTCGAGAGTCTATCGGTACTGTATACACTCAAGTTGAGGATCTCATTGGGGTCGTCAAGGAAAACGGGGCAATTCTCGCTGGTGTTGATAAGCATGCCTCGAAGACCGGCGGGCAAGTTGATGAACTTGTTTCTGGGAATATTTCGAACCTTACTGCTGCGACGGAGGTCATCGAAGGAGCGATTAACAGGTTAAATCACAAGACTGTGGCGGCTATTGCAGCGACCGAAGTAATGATTGCAGTTATCAAGGAGACTGTGCTCAATACTTCCTCCAAAGTGGACGTCACGCTTAGTGACGAGCTACTCAGGATCGGGCAGGACATTGAGCAGCATCAAAGGTCAATTGAAGAGACCTTGGCCGTGATTAGCAAGGGAGGAAAGACAAATGAGGCGCGCTTCCAGGAGCTTAAATCCAGCATTATGTCCACTGGAACATCTACCAAGGCTGGACTGGAAAGCCTGGGATCGACTCTCGAAAAGACACACATACCTACTATTCTTCTCGCCGTCGACGGTACTAAGAAGGCCATTAATACTAATAGCCACAACACTGTCAACAAGATCGACGAGCTCACCAAATCCAACATTCAGCGTTTCAACACCCTCCAATATTTTATCTCCTCTGCCCAGGCTGCCACAAAGAGCGAAATTTCCGCACTCAGCTCAAGTCTCGACCAAACACACATCCCAGCCCTGCTCTCCGCCCTCACCATAACTCAATCCTCCATCCAAGCAACCAACACCACCCTCACTGATATCAAATCTGACGTCCTCCTCAACGGCGTCGCCACCTCTTCCTCCCTCAAAACCATGACCTCCCTCTCCACCTCCCAAACCAATTCCCTCTCCTCACTCATCACCCAAACCTCATCCGTCAATGCAGCCACCGCAACGCTAGCCACGGACCTCTCTGCCGCCACAGACAGCATCAACCAAGCCACCGCCGCCATCCGTGTAAACTCCGCCGCCATCTCGCGAGTTGACCGCGCTGTGCTGGAAACCGGCAGCCAAGTAAAGAGCATCGTAGTAGAGAGCACGCAGAAACTAAGCGGCGAGTTAGAGGAAGCAGTCAACACCCTCGACGAATCGCTCCACGACAACGGCACCCGCATTCGCGGGATTTCCGAATTCGACTTACCACGCTTAGAGACTGAGATCAGGCGTCTAAGCAGTGAGGTGTCGAGCCATTCAAACAGCAACGGCCAGACGCAGAGCAGGACTAGAGATGCATTAGAAGTGATCGGTGCCCGGGTCGTGGGCACGGCGAAGAAATTCGAGGAAATGGTCGAAGTGGTCCATTCTCGGCAACAAGACGAAGACTCGGGCTTAGGAAGCATGCATCATAGCCACCATAGCGGTCATAATTTTGGGGAGAGCAGTAGGGTGCTGGCGGGAGGTAGTTTCGGGAAGGGGGATTATAAGCGGTTTAATCTGGAGAGGGGAGGGAGTGGCAGGTTTAGGGGACAGAGTAATGCGACGCAGGGGACGACGGGGACTAATTGGAGTGGGGGGAAGGATAAGGATGCGGGCAGTAGGGAGGGGAGTGTGTTGAAGGCGCTGAGTTACAGCGGGAAGAATTAGGTGTGCGCAGTCGATGCCTTACCACGAATTCGGTTGGGGAAGTGGAGGGGGATTTCTTTTGTTTGGGGGATAGATAGCTCGGACGGAGCATACGCTCTTTGGTTTTCTTTGTTCTGGATTCAATACAGCGGGCACTCATTCATGGGGATGGATAGAAGCGGAGCAGTAAGCAGGGATAGAAGGATGGCATGGTGGCGTTTGAGGGCTGCCTTGCATTGTTCAATTTTGTAGGGATACCGACATAGTGTCTCATTCTCATAGTCGTTCAGCTATACACCGCATTTCCTTCCTATTCGAGAGGCCTTGGTTTTGCGATTGTGATGTAGATCCAGTAGTGGAACTTCTTCCCCATACCTTATCCCCCACACGTGATATGCGGAACATCTTGACATTAGTAGACCCCAAACGTAGATAGCGAATCATGCAATCCCAATACCCTACTTCCCTAAGATATAAGAACAAAAAACCTTTTCATTATTGCGCTAGCCAATTTCCAAACTCAAACCAGCACGCCAAGGCCATCCATCTAGCACCCCACCCAATTCCAAGTCTAAATATGTGAGCAGTTGACAGTTGTGCCTTTAAATTTCCTCGCCAGCACTTTATTCTCAAACAACCAACCCAAACCCTCGAAGCTCCTCCCCCGGTCCCCAGAACACCAAGGTAACACTGTCCCAAAGCCAGAAAACTCGTCCGAACAATTACAAACCCAATCTTGCCACCCAGGTCCGTAGCATCTAGGTTAGTAAGCGATGAAACAACAATATTCATGAGAATAGTAAAAGTGTTTCGGACAATAATCCCTAGTCTAACCGTCCTGGAATGAAGTCTCAAAGACGGGATCTTAGGAGGGAGAGTAAATCTAACTGGACTGATTGTAAAGAGGCAAGTGAAAGCAAAAACAATAATACACGCCGCCTGCACATAAACCGGTCCCGCCTTCGCCTTTGGAATAAAATCCAAAAACGCAACTACAAACAGCAGCCCGCCAATGCCGCCACGCCCCAATAACCATACTGCTCCTCCCGGTTCTATTTACAAGGAACTAGGAGCAGATGACTCCTACGAGACCGGGGCGGCATATTGACTATTCAGTATCTGCCTTCAAAGAGTAGGGAGCGATAATCATCGGAGAAATATGAGCATTGCAATTGTGGTGCATTGATCCCTCAACTCGCTTCCTTGCGGGAAGCTCCAAAGGCTCAGCTTATCGGCACGTGCAGCTGCTATCATCGCCATGAAATGAAGTAACAAGGGTTTACATTTCGCGGTGGCATGAGGTTCGCTGACGGCCTTTGGTGGACAACTGCAGCGACCAGCCACTGATTTAATTTTAGACATAGAAGGCTAAAATCTTTTAGGTTAGCAATAATATATGCTAACGATTGTCACTGAATCCCTCCCTTATTCTCCTAAACCAAAAACCTTCCTCTTACTATGTACGAACTCCTTAGACGCTTTAAATCTTACGCTATAGTTAACCTAGCTGGTAGACGCCGCTGTTGGCTGCGGCAAATGATCTAAGCTATGAATTCCAGAACTGGGAAGACTGCGAAGACTGCGAAGGCTGCGAAGAGCATTGTATATACCCTCTTGATATATATGTTCTTTTGTATATGCAATAGCCCTATCTAAGACGTAGTAGAATACTGATTCAGACACATCCTCGCCGAAAATAACGCTAAGAACATATAGCAGGGACACTTGTAGAAGGATTTTGCAAATGGCCCTACTAACTCTATTTGTCGTTTAGCATTGAATAGGCTATAGTATATCCTGTTGGATATTAACGCATGGGTGCAGCTAGTGTGTCATAAAGAAATTAAGTTACTTAAGTGTAATTAAATTAAAATTAAAGTAAAATGAAAGTAAATTAAGATTAATTTAAAGTAACTATAATTTAATTTAACTAAATGCCACACTGGGTGCAGCCAATCCTCTAGTGGGTAGTATCGCATGGCAGGCACGCTAGGCGTTGGCACCGCCTAATCTTGTTAGATGAATCAACGTGGTCTTTACTAATCCCAACTACTAATTTATTTCCATAGTGTTTGAAATGTTTACTTCTATCAGGTTATTCTAAACCCTTATCAACGTCAACGATTAGATATAGATCTAGCCTTAGGCTCTCCCTTGCAACGCATTTAGTATAAGCCTCTCGACGCTTCTTGCAACGAGATTCGAGTTTTATCCTCCCTCGATACCCGATAACTTAAGCAGTCGCCTAGATCCCTTGCGCCTTATACTTAAGCATATATCTTTGGACGACTTTAAGCCAAAATATAGAACATTTCGTACCGAACGCCCTACGCAATAGAGCAAGAGTTAGGTTAACGACGCTTGGTGCGAGCAGTTTAACTTTCAACTAGGGTTAACATCCTTAGATATATTCTGCACTATTGCTAGGTTTACATGGGGCGACTATATAGCAATCAGTTATATATGGGGAAGCCTAGAAGATACGAAGACAATCACTATTAATGGAATGCCCGTTACCGTCGGGGAGAACCTGGCTGCTGCTTTGGACTATCTTCGGTCTTCCCTCGTAGACAAAGTCTAGATCGACTACGGCATGCACACCTCTCCAGAAAAGAAAAACCGCTCCGATTTTTCGCTCGTGCTACCCCCTATCACCCCTCTTTAATTTTGGCTATCTACAAGTAACTATTCTAGCTTTACTAGCTTAATTACTAACTATAGCTCCTAAAAGACCTTGTAAATATCAAAGATATCATTTCACTTTACCACTAAAACTAAGATACAAAGGTGGTCGTGTTACAACTCCGTTGAGAACTTGAAGGCAACCCGTGCAAAAAATCGGAGCGTTTTTTCTCCGCCGGCGAGAACGCACCCTCTCTGTAATACCAAAGGAAGCAGCACAACTTTTTTATCCAGATTAACAACATAAGTGGTGGCAGATTACAGCATTAAGCATCAAAGACGGTGTGCGTCGAAACGCAGTCTAGGGTATAGTTGTTAAGTTGCGAAGGGGGCAAAATCCAATTCTGTTATGCTTCTGTTATTCGCTGACAGCGATTCTGTGGTAAAAATGTAGATGGATTTCAATCCAAGCTAAGCTACGCGGGTTTTACGCGGAGGCAAAAAGGTGCTCGAGTGGTTCTAGCCTGTGCCATTCAGAAAGTTATATCGGACCTGGAGCGTTCGAGTTGCATTGGCCGCTATAACCAAAAATATGATATTCCGGTAAGGTGACCTTGGGCAGCAACAACCGCTCGAAAGTAACCACAGTGCCACACCCATCCAGCCTAGGCTGGCCCACGATTAATCATAAATGCGATTATTTAGCCAAATTTACAACCCATAATGATGCGATTTCTCTATAATAAATCATGATTTCTTGGCATGCACAAAATGCATATTTTATGCATTTTATATATAATATATTAATTTACCTAAAATATATTTATTATTTTTATAATAAGGCTAATATTAGGTGACTAGATCACGTGGCTAGCTAGCTATATTTATATTGCTTCTTAATTATATAGATTACTATTACTTATTTGTGTATACTTACCACGTTAAAAAGACTAGAATTCTAGTATCGGGGGGGGACTTCTATGAAAACGAACTTGAGCTGGCAACGCAATGGCTTAGCAATTGGTTTGGAACTTGGCATGGAACTTGGCTTAGAACTTGGCTTGGAAATTGGCTTGGAACTTTGCTTGGAACTTTGCTTGGAACTTTGCTTGGAACTTGGCTTGGAACCAATACTATACGCTAGCTTAAGACGGTGGAAATGACGGGAAATGAGCTTGGCATTTATATGGGCCACTGGCACTGGCACTGGCATGGCACCGGCGTCGTATCTGCCGTCGTATCCGCAGAGTATACTGTAATTCATTAAGGTTTCTTTCACTTAAGGTTTACTGGGTTTACCATCTTCAACTACAGTACAGTACTGTAAGGACCGAGGACTACGACGTACCATCGTACGTCTACGGGGTCCAGAGCCGTTCACTTTATCCTATTGGCTCTGCGCAGGACGTTCTGACAGGCACGGTGAAAAACTCTAAAGGATAGAGCTAACGAAACTCATCTAACGGGCGGCAAGGCCCTTCAGTTTGTGAATCTTTTCTGCTCTCTTCTGCAGAGTTCTCGGAAATGATAATCTATCGGCGGAAATTCCGTGTTGGATATGGGTGGTAAGAAAGTCTTGCCCGTTGAATGTTCAACATGAAGTCAAGTGCCGGTTGCAAATTGGAGAGCCAAGGCGCTTCTCGTGGAGATAGATAAATAAATTGCTGTGCCCTCCCTCGCTGCTGGAGTGAAGGTTGAATTTGGAGCTCAGCGGAAACATGGGCAACTTTCTCGGCTTCCTCGTTCTGGCCATCCTTGGTTCTACCTATGCTACGCGCTCAGATGGGAGCACTATCATCCTGGGATACCACTTCGTCGAGCTGGACAAGTCCGCGGCGAGTGGCCGATTCGATCCACGAAATGTCAAGTCGGATCTGGTCCACCGTCAATTCCACAAACGTGCCGCCGAACAAAACATCTTGTACGAGACCAGGCTGGAGTTCCAGAACACGGAAATCCTCCATGGCCTTTCAATTGTCCTGCAAGGCAGTACACGCATCGAAGATATCGAAGCCTTGCCCGAAGTGGTGCGGACCTGGCCGGTCAGCTGGGTCCCTAATGCCCGGGCAGACATCGCACATACGGGTCATGCAGATCAAGAGACCGCTCAACCTCAGAAGCGTGACTTCTTCGATGCGGAAGCTGGTCGTGGTCCGGTGGCGGGCCCCAATGCTGATGTGAACAACCCACACACCATGACGGGCGTTGACAAGCTGCATCGTCTTGGCATCACCGGCAAGGGCGTGAGGATCGCCATCATAGACACCGGGGTCGATTATAGACTTCCTGCTCTCGGTATGAATGAAGAATCTTTTTGCCCTTCCGTCGCGCTTCATCCTCATTGACGACTTTGCTGATGCATATACCTAAAAGGGGGGTGCTTTGGTCCCGGTTGCAAGATTGAGTTCGGATACGATTATGTCGGAGACTACTTCAGTAACAGCAATTCCACATTGGTGCCAAAGAAGGATCCGCTCGCGACGTGTAGTGACGGTGGTCATGGAACCCACACGAGCGGTACGTTTCTCTTTTTCTCTTTTTCTCATTTTCTAGCGATGACCGCAAGGGCAATCTCACACACTCCGCTCCAGCAGTATATTAACGGCTTCTAGGGATCGTTGGAATGCTGGATGCAAATGGTACCGGATTTGGCCTGGTTGGCGTTGCTCCTGGTGCGACCTTGGGGGTGTATCGTATCTACGGCTGTGTGGCCGACGGGACATCCAGAGATCTCATTGATGCCGCCATGATCCAGGCCTACGAAGACGGTGCGGACGTGATCTCATTGTCCCTCGGCGGTGGGTCGCTGGGGTTTGGGAACCCAAACATCTCACGGAACCAGAACAATGTAGTGGCAGACAGTCTGGTGGCTAAAGGCGTGACCATCGTTGCGGCTGCGGGCAACGATGCGCCCTCAGGTCTGTACGACGTGCAGAGTCCCGCCAGTGCTGCTGGCGTGATTGCTGTGGGCGCCGTTGTGGCTACCAAAGACGTCCTGGTGTATTCGGCCGTCGACTCTCACGGTGCCAGCTTCCCCTACGTCTCCGTGTTTCCAATCGGATCAACACCACAGGATCCCGCCGCCAACAACAGCGGTGTCTTTGGGCTCAATGACACCCTGCGGCTGAGTGTGCACCTGGTCAACGATGGGAATCCGACCGGGTGTCGTGTCTCAGATCTCGCCGCAGCTGCTGCGAACGTGACGGACCTGCAGACTACCATGCTGGCCATCACCATGGACCCTGCGGAGTGCTGGTCGATCCGAGATCCGATCGCGAACGTGGCCGCTGCAGGCTGGCGCTACGTTATCCTGCTGGGAGCTGCGACGGACGTCTGGGATATGAGAAACCGTGGGCTCTTCCCAGCACCGGTGCAGTTCATGACGCCGACCCTCGACGGAGCCCAGGCCATCATCAAGAATGCTGCAGCAGATGCGAACTATCAGATGGTCTTTGCGGATAATATCTATAACTCGTTGCCCAAGTTCGTCGTTTCCGAGAGACCCTCCTCAGTGGCTGCGAAGTGCTAATCCCCTCTTAGGACCACTGGCGGCTTCATGTCCAATTACTCGTCCTTTGGACCGAACTTTGAGGGAGCTTTCAAGCCAGACATCTCTACCCCCGGAGGCGTCATCCTCGCGACCTGGCCTCTAGAAGGTGGAGGCTATAACCTGTTGTCGGGCACGTCGATGGCAACCCCGTATGCTGCAGGCGTCGCGGGACTCCTGCTGTCCCAGAACCAATCCCTGGCGCCGGTCGAGATTCGAGAGCTACTCCAGTCGACTGCGAAGCAACTCACATGGTGGTACGACCAAGATGTCATTGAGACGGCCGCAGCGCAAGGGGCCGGACTGGTTGACGCCTACGCCGCCTACATAGCTCTCCAAGGAACCCAAGTAGAGCCGGCGGCCCTCTCCCTTGGCGATCTGACACAACTCGAGCCGCAGTCTTTTCAAGTGACCAACCGATCACCTTCTCCACGTTCCTACACTATCTCGCACCACCCCGCTGGTCTCGCGCAGCTCTTCCCCTATGCGGACGTCACCGGCTACAACAGAGATGATGCTGGCGCGTATGGGACTCCTTCGCTTCCCATCTACGCCAGCGTGAGTTTCTCGACCACCTCCCTCCGGCTCGCAGCCGGGGAGACCGCGACCGTCAACGTGAGCTTCGTGCCGCCGACATTCAGCGGTGATGCGTGGCAGCAGATCTCAGCCTACTCTGGCTACATCCACGTCGACTCGGACCCGTCCGAGACGCTGACGGTCAGCTACGCGGGCATAGCCCTCGACCGGACGATTCACCCGACGATGGAGTATATCCCACCCAATTCCACGGTCGCTCCCCCGAGCCCCTCCATCTCACACGACGCGTCCAACATCACCTCGGCGAGCACCGCGCTCGACGTCTTCACCTTTATCGACGGTGACTTTCCGTACGTGCACTTTCGCGTCTATCAACCGACCATCTTCATGCGGGTCGAGCTCCTCCCGTACAACACCTCCTTCGTCCCCACGTACTACGGCTATGACCCCGCGCTGCATCCCAACGTCACGTTCCAGTATCCCGGCTCCCCATACCAAGCGGATCTGGTAACGGACGGCGCCGGCGTGGAAGCGATCAGCAACGTGTACGCCGTCTTCGGCCAGCCGCCGGGCCAACTCGCCCTTTCGTTCAACGGCCAGGTGTTTAACTGGTTCGAGAATAGCCCCATTGCCAACATCACGAGTGGTGATTACCGCATCTTGGTGCGCGTGCTGAAGTGGGGGGGGAACAACAACACGGGAGCGGATTGGGAAAGCTGGTTGAGTCCGGTGCTGAGGTTTAGCTGCACTAGCGCTTCGGAATATTGTTCGTAAATCATGATTTTACGGTCTGTGCTGTATTTAATTCTCTTTGTAAATTGTTTAGATAAGCGCATAAAAGTTTCACCACGAGTTATCGACGCTTTAATTAGCAAGGTCTTTAAAGGGACCCGCCGTCCTATACAATTAAAGCTCCGCGATTTTATACAAGTATTTAAAAATTAGCTAGATTTGTAATCAGACCAAACTTATATTCGAGAAGTTTAAAATATAAATAAGGCTTATTAATAATTAATATATTTAGCCCGAAGATTTTCTATGCTAAAGGGCAAATATATTTTTGGCCTTTATTATATAATATAAAGCTCAGCCGAGGATCTACTATTCTGGAGGGAAATTCCCTTTATTCTATAACCTATAAGAGGGAGCTAATATTTTTAATTCAACTTGCCTGCGCCGAGTAATACCGCGGACTGGGTCGCAGAAGGGTATTGCTTTGATAATATATGTTGTTGCGCATAAGGTTTGGAAGGCTATTGAGGATCGCAAATTATATTGAGGTTGCAAAGGTTGTATTATAATAAGTATGGGGTGGCGCGTTCTTAAGGAACCGCACCGCCACTAGCGTACTTCTGAAGTGGGCTGTACACGCTATACGCGCGTGGTCACGAGACCCAAAACTGACAACATATGTTAATATATAATTATATAACTTTATATAAAACTTGATATTAGTATTTTATAAAGATTAATTTGGAATGAAAATATTTGGCTTAGATATATATTATGTAATTCCATATCGCGGGCGCCAGCGAGCTACAAGGACCTTGTCTGGATTACTGGAATTCAGCTTCAAGCGTTTTGGCCATTTAGCTTAATGCCATTACTAGCTCTAGATATCTAAGTGTGAACACCGCCTGTTTGGTTTTCGCAGAGTGGAGTAGGTACCAGGGTGATTCAGGCCAGAAAGGTAGGCCGATCAAGAAGGGGACGGGAAGTAAAATTGGAGGGCGGAGGGGACGCGCAGGCCCAGTCTGAAGTCAAGGTACCTATTCCTTTGAGTATGAAGTGGTGAGGCTGCGGAGTGGGGTATAATTTGCAGGCGAAAGGGGAGGGGGGTGAGGACGGCGCCGAGGGCCAGATCGTTGGTTAATTTTCTAGCAAGGAGCAGGCTTGATTGTGTGACAAAGATTTGCATTAATACTGCGCTAATACTAACTAGACATGCAATTTCCCCAACACGTGTTTTTTTGCCTAGTCTACCTACCTGATCGGTATCTGGAGCCTATGGCGCGAAAGAAACCGCCAATTGAAGAAGCGTTGTTGAAGGCGATTTTCCAGTAGGCGTTGATGACGTCAGAGTCGTTGAGAGGAAGCCAAAGTCTTTTTGAAAGCAGGGAACTGAAATTACGCCGTTCGAAAGCTGGGAACTTATTGATGAGAGGTTTGTGGAAGGATGGGAAGGGGACTTACTAGGACGTCCATCCCCTAGCTGATGGCAGCAAGACTGACGGAAGTTGACTAGAAGATCACGGATTTGTAGCGTTGAACCACCTGCTATGGGGAAAGATTTTCTTGTTAGAAGAGGACTCTTCACTACTACTTCCCTCTTCCAGAATAACCTCCATCTCTCTAGTCTCCTGTTCGTCCAAAACTTGAGCATATTTCAATCTCAATCGCTGATTCCGTAAATGCCATCACAACTACTACTGGACAACACTTCCTCTTGAACCCAAATTTTCCCAGTCGTACGACAATTCATAAATACTGTTATCAGACAGGAACCTTTGAGGTAAGGCTAGGATACTCGAGGTTGAGGAGCGGGGAGATGCTGGGGGTGGGTGAGGAGGAACTGGGATTTCGTAGGACATGAACTATTGGTTGGACCGCAGCCGGTGATGAGGGCCTACCAAGCACGAGAAGGGCGAATTTTGTGCTCAGGGGAAGACGTGAGAGTAACGATAGGGGTCTGAGCTGGGTGTTGGTTGTGCGGTTGAGGATTATTCTGGAAAAACTCAATAAAGGGGTTGGGTAGGAGCTCGTGAGTCGTGAAGAGCTGTGGTGCCAAGACGAAAGAAGATTCGACGTTAGAGAGAGATGAGATGATTTGAGGGAAATCTTCATGAAAAGTCCATTGACACGGGCGGCGGGAGGGGTTCTTTACTGCATGAGTTGGTGGTTTTTCGTCCGTCAAGTCACATGAGGTATTCTTCCTCATTGCAACCTTTCTCGAAGAGTTGACCCTACACTGCGTCCTTACGGATCGATGAGTGCCCTGATTATCCTAGCCATCTGACTCTCACCCATCCCACCCCAAGCCATTGGAGCCGCCGCGTAGTTATAGAGATCATCTTTCTGATCATAGGGCATCGCGTCCACCAATTTAGCCAACGTTTGCGTGTCTTCTCTACTGAGCCGGTACATGCACTCTAATAACTCGTACGTCCCATCTGGGTAGCCATCAAACAAGGGCATGTATGCGCGGCCGAGAGCAAGAAGATCCTCGAACATTGGCTGACCGATAGGCTCATAACCAAAAACATTCGAACCCAGAATGGAGGTAATGTGCTGAAATACGGCTAAAACATCCGCAAGGCGGTTATTGAGTGACGAAATATTGTCAGACATTTGATCCTGGCGTGCATATTCGAACTCCTGCCATAGATTTTCAAGTAGTGGCCATGGTGCTCCTGAATAATAACCCGGTTCAAAACCCGCACCACTCCTTTGAACACTGTGCATCAGAAAGTCCATTGCATCCAGTTGATCCCCAATCGTCTGTGGCGTAGCAGTCCACCAGTTGAAATTGATGAACGGGTTCACATTTCGGTTTCCAGACCGTCGGAGTTGCTGGAAGAGCTCGGGCAGGTTGCGGGCTATGTCCTTCTGCCTCATCCTCCATGGGTTGATGCCATTCAGATTGGTATCAACGAAGAACGGAGACTTATATCGACTGTATCTTTTGACGAACCTCGGGGGAAGGGAGGGGCTGCGAAGCCAATCACGGCGTCCTCCCCAAGGATGCCGCTGGAGAAGAAGTTGGCGGTTATTCATTTTGAGAAGTCTGTTCTGAAAAGGAAGTAATCGAAAGGTTGAAAGAATGATGCTGGAGCTAGAGGTCGAGAAGATTTCTCGGCTGTCAGAAGATATGTTCAGGTGGCAAAAAAGTACACAAAAATGCCTGGAACAAGAGTAAGTGAGAATAGGGAATTGGGGTAATATATGTGAGAATTAGTAGTGATCTCCGCGAGAGAATGCCACGTTGCTAACTCGGAAGTTCTTGTTGTCACTCAGACTGGTTTGCGGTAGCCAGCCGTGCTACCCGAGGCCATTGGTAGAGCGCAGTCGACAATACTAGCAAACAATCAATCTCTCCGAGAATCTACCAATAAAAATAGCCGGGGAGAAAATCAGTACACAAACATACCACTCCAAGGCCCACTTATATCTCTCAGTGGTAGTAACTTTCTCCTTCCTTTGGGTGTTCTGGAAATTTTTAAGGCGAGGATTGACACCTTGTATACCAAAAGGGACGGGCGGCTAACCTGACCCGGCGCCCGAACTCACCACAAGAATTCCCTCATCAATTGCAAAGGCCTTCTGACCATGGCCTAGACGCTCTTGCGCTCGGTCAAGTAATTGTGAATTAGTGACATAGGAACTGTTGGCTTTTCCGACTCGGAGCTTGCCCCAGGGCAAACCGAGTCTGCAGTAGTGGCTTCAAGCCCGGAATCCTTCCCCGGTGCAGGCCTCGTATGCTCGGTTCTTTGTGAGGCAGAATTGGGGCGATATACTCGGTATGTGACTCTTCCGGATGTAATACTGGGGATGTAGACAGCATATCATCTGGCGACGCCATAGAAGTGTCCATAGTTTGCTCCCGGGTGTTGGTAAGCTTAGGCATGGATTGAGAGCCATTTCCCGAAAGGTTATGATGGACTTCCACTCAATTGTAATCATGTTTCAGACTCATGATCGGCGTTCCATTGGGGGTTCTGATATGTTTAGCCCAACTTGGGTCAGAAATGAAGTAGGTCACATGACTGTTGTGAAGACTTGTCCATTAGATTCATAATGACGGAACGACCGGAATCAAGAGATCGTGCTTGTGAAGCTCTGCCATATTAGCCATTCATGTAAAGGGATAAAACAAAAACAGAGGCTAACTTGATGGAGTCAAACAAAAACGTGACTCGAAGAAGCGCCTCATAGAGGGGTATAGATCTGCGATACAGTAGCTTATCAGAATTACAATCGTAATCGCAATTGTGGAGACGAGATGTGGAGTAACGTAACCAATTCTCCAAATTCCGAAGAGATCAATAATGGCAGCTGTGTCCATAAGCTCACAAGCAGCGGTGAGAAGTTTGACAATCTCTCCACGCGCTGACTGCGATGGCATGGCGGTTGTCCGGAAATAGAAGCTGGGGTGGTGAGAAGGTGGCAGTTGATAGGCGACAGAATGCTGCCTCTTCAGATGCAGTACTGGGGAACATGTTGATCACTGTCTCCCTGGACGACATTTCGACTCGGAGAAGAGCTTTCAGGACAGCCTGGCTCTGGCTCTGCAATTGCTCTGAGTCAGTGACGACAAGCTTCCGAGGTTCATGATGGACGCTACCAGACAAGTTCATCCGTTCAGGCCATTATCAATATGGTCCATCAGTTTTGGTATCCACTGTTGAATAGTCGAGACAGCAAAGTGTTCTCCTTTTGATAGAATATCCGTCCACTAATGGCCAGTGATGACTGTGAGCTGTGCCTCTGTATCAGAACGAAGTCCCTGGAGTCTCCATGTATCATTCTCGACCAAACCCTAATTCGGGAAGTCCGATCCTTCGAATGTCGCAAAGCAGCATCGAGGCTATGTTGATACGTTAGGGTACTTAGAAAATTCAAGTATGGGATTCTGGGGCAGTACTGTAACAGCGTTCTAAAGGCTTTTGGATGATTGGTTCGGAGTTTGAGCCTTTCTTGAAAGGAGATGCTGACACGGTGGCGAAGCAGTCTCGACTGCACCGAAAGGCTGTCTCGCTTGGCTGTCAAGTCGTACAAGTACACAGATATAAATTGCCTTGCTCTGCTTTACTCTCCTCTGCTCTCTCTAACTTTTGCGTCAGAGCTGAGGCCGACGAGGGGGTCAGATAGAGCCAAACAAGCGCTTGGAGGGGTGGTGGTTTCGTATTCGCGTGTACTGTACAGTACAGTCCAGTACAGAACGTGCAAGTTATTCAAAAGACAACGACATGATAAGAAGAAGAACTACGATCCCAAGGTCAGGAATTGCCAGAGATATCTGCGTGCAGTGGTTGAGGACCAGTTGTATTTGTATTACCTCTGTACTGTGGTTTCGTTTCTAAAAGTGAACTTGTCGAAACGCCGCTAGTCTAGTCTCATCTAAGCGAGGCTGCGCTGCCTTCCAAAATATTTTTTAAAAAGGACAGCCCGCCACCTTTGAACCTCCTTCTGGTCCTCTTCCTCCATACAACTCTCCATTCACTCTCTTCTTTTTCTCTTTCCTGTGTATCTACGCATAATAGAGAAGATCGGAATTTCTGCGCGTTTTCGTTTTCCTCTTCATCTCGGCGATAGTCGATAGACTCGCAGATAATCGAAAAGACGCACCACCGACCAACCACACCGATAGAACCGCTATCTTAGCGCCCCCACCACTCGCCGCAGAAAATATCTTCAGGCCGCCCCTCGATCATCGAACTTCCTTTCTTACACAATATGCCCGCTGTGACAGAATCATCTGCCTCAACCGCCAGCATGTCGTCCAAGGAAAACAAGAACAGTCAGAAGGTTCTCGATGAACTGATGGCAAAGCTCTGGATCTCGAAGGCTCAGGAGGACATCAACGCCAGCACCCACAATATTGCCGTCTTCATTAACGGCGATATTGAGGAGAAGGACGCCCCCATCAAGTAAGTACTCAATTTTTTCTGGTTATCGCATTCTTGGTACATGCTGAGGCATCGCTTTTGCACATCCCCCCTTCCCCTCCCTGTACTTTTCTGCGTATCTGTTCTGTGGCAAAGTGCCAATCGACGCTCAGTTGCGAAAAGTTATTGCAAAAATGCGTGCTGACGATTCATTTACAGGACCATCGAATCCCTCAAGAAGCAACTCGGTAACAAGAAGGATGCCAACATCCGCGAGCGCGCTCTCAATGCCATCCAGGCTATTGCTGAGCATTCCGACACCTCTGCTTCCGTCGAGCCATACCTCGTCTCGCTTCTCCCCAATGTCCTCTCAGCCGTTGGTGACAAGATGGTCCCAGTGAAGAACGCCGCTCAAGCCGCTGCCGTGAGCATCGTCAAGTCTGTCAATGCCAACGCCGTCAAGGCCATCCTCCCTCCTATTATCAACTCCATTCTTACCGCACAAAAATGGCAAGAGAAGATCACTGGTCTCACTCTCATTGAGACCATGGTCGTATCTTCCCCTGCACAACTCGCTCTCCGCGTCCCCGATCTTATCCCAGTCGTCTCCGAGTCGATGTGGGACACAAAGCCAGAGGTCAAGAAGATGGCATATGGTACAATGGAGAAGGTTTGCGGTCTTATCGTCAACAAGGATATTGATCGTTTCATTCCCGAGCTCATCAAGTGTATCGCCAAGCCTGAGAACGTCCCTGAGACTATTCACTTGCTCGGCGCTACTACTTTCGTCACTGATGTCCACGAGCCCACTCTTGCCATCATGGTTCCCCTTCTCGATCGTGGTCTTGCTGAGCGCGAGACCGCCATCAAGAGAAAGGCTGCCGTTATTGTCGACAACATGTGCAAACTTGTTGAGGACCCCCAAATCGTCGCTGCTTTCTTGCCCAAGTTGATGCCTGGTCTTACCAAGAACTACGAGAACTTAGCTGATCCCGAGGCTCGTGAGAAGACCAAGCAAGGCCTCGATACCCTCGTTCGTGTTGGGGCCGTCGTTGATGGAAAGATCCCCGAGGTTTCCCACGCTGGTGATACTGCTACAGTTCTTACCCACTTGAAGGCAGTTCTTGAGCCCAAGCACAAAGCTGCGGTTGCAAAGTTCGAGCCATGCCTTGAATACATTTCCGCCCTTGCTGGTCAACTCATCGACGAGAAAGATGCCGACTCTTTCAGCTGGACCAACAACCTCAAGCCATATATTGTCGCTATCATTGGCGAGCCTGCGTCACAAGAAGTTGTCGACAATCTCCGAAAGCGTGCTTCCCCAGGTGCTGAGGCCGAGGACGCTGAGGAGGCTGACGATGAGGAGGGCGAGGATCTATGTAACTGCACATTCAACTTAGCCTATGGTGCTAAGATTCTGCTCAACCAAACCCATCTCCGCCTGAAGCGTGGTCAGCGTTATGGTCTCTGCGGTCCTAACGGTTCCGGAAAGTCCACTCTGATGCGCGCTATCAACAACGAGCAAGTTGAGGGTTTCCCCAAGAAGAGCGAAGTTAAGACCGTTTTCGTCGAGCACGATCTTGATTCCGCTGATACTGAGCAAACCACCATTGCCTGGACCATGAAGAAGCTTGCCGAGGTTGGTGTCACCACTTCCCAAGCTGATGTCGAGCAGCAATTGGCTGAGTTCGGTTTCAACGAGTCCATGACTACCGGCTTGATCACTGCCCTCTCTGGTGGATGGAAGATGAAATTGGCTCTTGCCCGTGCCGTGTTCGAGGACCCCGATATTCTTCTCCTCGATGAGCCTACTAACCACTTGGATGTCAAGAACGTTAAGTGGCTTGAGGATTATCTCATGGCTTCCCCCTGTACTTCTATCATTGTGTCTCACGACACTGGTTTCCTCAACAACGTTTGCCAGAATATCATCAACTACGAGAGATTCAAGCTCAAGCGTTACCGTGGTAACTTGAGAGAATTCGTCAAGAAGTGCCCATCTGCACGTTCTTACTTCGAGCTTGGTGCTTCCGAGATGGAGTTCAAGTTCCCCGAGCCGGGTTTCCTCGAGGGTGTCAAGACCAAGGCTAAGGCCATTATCCGTGTCTCTAAGATGTCTTTCCAATACCCCGGTACACCAAAGCCCCAAATCTCCGATATCTCCTTCCAATGTTCGCTTGGTTCCCGTATTGCCGTCATTGGTCCCAACGGTGCTGGCAAGTCTACCCTTATTAACGTCCTAACCGGTGAGCTCATCCCAACCATCGGTGATGTCTACACCCACGAGAACATCCGTATCGCCTACATCAAACAACACGCTTTCGCACACATTGATCACCACTTGGAGAAGACTCCTTCTGAGTATATCCAATGGCGTTTCCAGACTGGTGAGGATCGCGAGACTATGGATCGTGCCAACAAGATCATCACCGATGAGGATGAGAACGCTATGAACAAAATCTACAAGGTCGAGGGTACTCAGAGACGTGTTATCGGTATCCACTCCCGTCGCAAGTTCAAGAATTCCTACGAGTATGAGTGCTCGTTCGCTCTTGGAGAGAACGTGGGCTTGAAGAACGAGAGATGGACTCCCATGATGACTGCTGACAACGCATGGATACCCCGTTCCGAGATCTTGGCTTCCCATCAGAAGATGGTTGCTGAGGTTGATCAAAAGGAGGCTCTTGCCAGTGGTCAATTCCGTCCCTTGGTCCGAAAGGAGATTGAGGCTCACTGCGCTAACTTTGGTCTCGACGCTGAGCTTGTTTCTCACTCCCGTATGCTGGGTCTCTCCGGTGGTCAACGTGTCAAGGTCGTTCTCGCCGCCTGCTCGTGGCAACGTCCTCACTTGATCGTTCTCGACGAGCCTACTAACTACCTTGATCGTGACTCTCTTGGTGCTTTGTCAAAGGCCATCAAGAGTTTCGAGGGTGGTGTTATCATCATTACTCACTCCGCCGAGTTCACCAAGGATTTGACTGAGGAAGTCTGGGCTGTCGTTGACGGAAAGATGACTCCATCAGGTCACAACTGGGTTCAAGGACAGGGTTCTGGACCTCGTCTAAAGGGCGATGCTGATGAGGAAGAGGAGAAGTTCGATGCCATGGGCAACAAGATTGTCTCGACAAAGAAGGCAAAGAAGCTCTCCTCCGCCGAGTTGCGCAAGAAGAAAAAGGACCGTATGGCTCGTCGCAAGCGTAAGTTTCAACCCCACCTGAGGAATTATTCCCGGATATTTTACTAACAGTCTCACAGGTGGAGAAGAAGTTTTCACAGACGAGGATGAGTAAAAATGGGGCTGCTATTTGGTTTGGAGTTTTCGGATTCGTTGTGTTAATCAAAAATAGTTTTCAGCAAATTAGAAGATAGATCAAAAATAGATACTTCGAATTGCAAAGTGAAAGGTTCCATTACTGTAAGTCTGTCCCGTTAGCCATGTGCCTAGTGCTGTAGGCGGGTGACGCTCCACTGGCGTTACTGGGGGGCTACTCTGGAGGTTGATTTCTTTAAGAATGACACTATGTTATTTCCTAGAGTTCCATAAGTAGTAACCAAGCAGAAGAAAACGTGACTGATTACAAGGGCTTGCTTAAAAAAGAATCGTCGTTGTTTTCCTTCATTTTCTCGGCATCAGCAGTCTCGCAGGTGGTGAAGACGTGTTCACCGTTCATAGACTCGCACGAATAATTACAAGGCTTTGCTAAAAAATAATTTCGTCGTTGGTTTCCTTTCCTGGAATTTCTTTTGGCCCGGGTTTGCGCATAGCGTGTTCTGGAGTTTAGAACAGAGGGAACTCGACAGTTAATTATGGTTATCTCAAACAATTACCTACTAGGCAGCTAATAGTCTATCAAGACTCGATTGTTGACCTATAAGCTAGTAACCAGCTTCTCCTTAAATGTTCTAAAGTTTGGAACATTAAAACCGATTAAATAAGTGCCCCCTTAACATTTTCAATTTATTTGAAATTTATCAATCTTAATAATCAAAAACTTTTAGACGGACAACTTTTTCTAAACCCAAAAATTGAATCCAAAACCCAACGCATTCTCCTCAAACGCCTGCCTCCACTTCAATCCGACTTGACTCTCGCGATCATAGCATTGACAGGAATATCTCTGGGATCTATTCCCATGTTTCCTTCTTGGCCGTGCAAATCCCACTCGAGATTGACACCCGGTCTAAAGAACAGACAATGAGTTGACCCTCCGTAATGGAACATCCCGACCTCTTCTCCCTTTTTGATATGTTGACCTACCTTCACCGTGATATCGCACGATGAGACTTCCGCCATTCCAACCGGCATAAGACACATGAGCCCAATAGCAGGATTGTCCGCTTTAATGAAGATAAGAGCGCGGGTCGCCACTGCCGTCAAATATGCCTGAGAGTTGCAGGCTGAGAGTGGATCAGGTCCGTGAGGCTGTTCGTTTGCTTGCGAGTCCGCTGAATCTGGATGGTCACAAAGTGGGAACCCTTCAATGGAAGCTCCTGCGTAATAGCTGCCGGGGACAACGTATGCTTTCACAACAGTACCGCTGAGAGGGCTATGCCACCGATGGTAAGTCAGGGCGTTCAGGTAAGCCTGGTATATCGTTCCGCCGACGAACTCCGAGCCAAGTGGATCGTGGGCAAGCATATGTAACAGTGAGTAGGGCAAGCCTTTAATCCAGAACTGGTCAATTGCCTTTGCTGCAGTTACGAGTCGGAAGGGGGCAGACTCGCAGGCATTGACGATAATATTGTCATCGTCTGGGCACGTGATGGGTCGGACCGAGGGTTTGAATTGACGTGTGAAGAAGGCGTCCCAAGATTTGAAGCCATAATGGGGCAACGAGGGATCGCAAATAAACGTTGACTCAAAGGTCCAAGTTGAGATCTCATTTGGTGGGATGAAGGCCGTCATGGCAGAAGGCCCGAGCCAGCCTGAGCTGGTGGTGTTGAGGACATATGCTGACTTGTCCGACGAGAGAAACTCTGCCCATGTATCCTACGGTCTATCAATAACATCCGGGGGGGAGAGGCCTGATTCTGGACTTACCAGCATAGCCTTAATTCTCTCATTAACTTTGGGATCGAGGAATGCTATCGCGCCAGCAGCAGTGTTCATTGGCCAGTTGAGAATGGCATTAATAGGAAATCCCACCTGCAAAAAGGTCAACAGCTTTCCTGAAGACCCAATACATGCATATTGATTAGTCTGGTAAGAAACAAGCAGAACATACCATTCCAGTCTCATCGAATTTTGGCGCTACCTGGATGATCTTGTTGAAAAGCTGAAGCATGTGCATGTAATCCCTAACTTGAGGGGCCCCGACAGGATCATTGCAATAGGGAGCCCTGGTCGGAATCTGAGAGAACATTTGATGGAAGAGCATATAAATTACGGGATCCTTCTCGATCAAGTCCTGGAATTCCTTGATTACTGAAAGGAATGGAGCTGGATTTCCATCAACATGGTCAATGAGTCCTGTCCTCCATTCGGTCAGAATCGCAGTGTCTGATGGAAGCCACTTCCCACAACGTGGTATCTGCAACGTCTCTGGTATCGACATCGTGTCGGAAAGCTGGAGATCTGTCAGAATTCAAACACTTGAGATTAACGGGATGAGTGGAAAATATAGGTCCCGGGAACTCTGGAGTCGGGATAGATTCAACCCGCAGGAAGTAACCATTGCGAGGGTTCATTCAGCTTGACATCTTGAGCAATTTTCAAGCCAGCTGAAAATTTGCTGGGCGTACAGCATCTGGTGGCTTGGAATCTGTGTCTTAGACAATTGCATCTCTTTCAATACTTCGTACTGGCGATCTCAATCCATATTTCCGTTTTTGCTCCCGCCGCAGCTGATCTGAGACTTATTGAGCCGCTATAAACACCTTGTCACGTAATGGAAACAACCATCAGCGTTCAACCGCTGAAAATTTGCGATTGAAATCATGCAGGGCACGTGTCGATAGAAACACTTGAGTAGAAACAGTACTGGTGGTACTTGCTCCACTTGACGAACAAGATTACTTGGATATCTAGAGTAGTACTTCGTAGGTGTGTTGAACGAGGCGAGGCGAGTAACAAGGGGCGGGGACGGGGGCGGGGACGGGGGCGGGCCGGCGCGAGTTACGAGTTAGACTGGTGAGAATTAGCGACTCGCCATGATAAGATCTTGCATCCAACGGCATCTATCATTTACGAGTATGAGGATATTTTTAAACTACAACTCCAGTTTGAAAACCTCCCGCTGCGACCACCTACTGCCGGTCGTTACCTCCAGCCCAACGGGGCATAGAATCGGTATGTCCTACTGCTATGCAGAACGATTCCATACAAGCCCATACAAATTTATCAGCTGCACATCATACTGAGATTGGCTTCAAACTCAGCATTGAGCAGTACTTGTGCCCCCAAAGCGCTGCGATTGTCAGCTCTTTGGCTCTTCAAGCTCAACCGTAGAACAAATAGCATTGCCCCAGTGATGAGTACCCGGATTGGTGGTGCGAGATACCTCCCTTAGTTTGGATAAAACCTGAGGAGGTCCGACAAATATACGATGCACAAACACTTTCATGCCCAGCCTCATCGGGTAACTCCTCCACCAGCCTCAATTGCCGCTGCCTTTACACATCGATGCAATCGTCATAGACCGAACACCGGAAATCTACCAGATATCCTCTTTATCAACACTCCCGAGCTGCTCACATTCTTCCCGAGCGGTCTAAATCACCCCATCTCGGATTAGGTTGTCGAGATGGCAGATATCGACGCTGTGCACAACCTTGCCTGGTATGGTTCCTGGAGATTGAGGCTCGGAGTCAATGACGCCAGCAGTCGTCATTCCACCAGCTTCATGTATGATCCCGTTGATTCGGGATTTCATCTTGATCTCTTGCCACAGCAGACAGACTATTCAGTAGATATTGGATATCCATTCCAACTGGAATCTTCAGCCTGGGCTTTTGACGATATGTCTCTGCCTTCCCAAGATCGTGACATATTTCAAGGCTTTTGCAACTGGAACTCGGATAATCCTCCTATAAACACACAGGGTTGTTTTCTTAGAACCAGAATGTGTTTCCTGGTTACTTAGGCAACTAGCTGGAGTTATAATCCCCAACTGTAGTTGGCTATTAATTTGGAATTCATTGGGCTTTGGGCTGGAGGTCTTGGAAAATACAGCTCTCGCTTCACGCTGATCCTGACGACACAAGATCGAAAGCGAATTCCTAGTTACTAATTTAGGAAACACATTCGTCTCATTTATTCGCCCACTAGTATTTTCACCAAAATCTTCTTGATAGGCTCGCCTGCATGCCACGTCATGCATGCCACGTCAGGAAGTACAAGATCCTCCGTTTAACGGTTGGTTACACGACCCATCACTCAGAAGTCGACACCACCAACGGAATCGAGCAAACAAACATCGAGTCCTTGAAGAACCGAGGAATGCTGCGAATCCCGGTTTTACAACCCGGATCAATAATTTTGAAAAATTGGCGTTGGTTGCAAGTTATCTTACACGCACTTGAATATGTTCGGCCAACAAGCTGGCAGCCTGGTCTGGCTCCCCAAAAAGAATGTTTATCCTAGTCCCGTGAAATGCGTAAGGGACCACAATTGTTCGTCTAATGTTCTTTCTGAAGGGGGATTTGGGCACCCAGGTGTAATTTTGATGGAATTAGGGACGGGTGGTTATTATATTGCAATGGTGAGGACTGTCTCAGACTTTTTGACGACACAACGACAGAGCTTCTTGAACACTCCAAAGTCTTTAATAGGTTTTGAATAACTACGATCTTTGGATTATTGGCTTTATCTTGATTAATCACTTGGTTTTATTCGAAATCCGTTGAATATTCAAGATGAGGCTAGTAACTGGAATTAGTTGGATATTTAAGGTCCCTTTGGATTTTGGTGTCCCGGGAAGTAATGGCGCATAGTCTTAGATAACCTGGAAATTGATTGCTAACCTAAACAAGATGACCTCAAAAGACAAGCGGTCTACTCGTCGATACAAATCTCCAATCAACCAAATTTCCCAACTCCGAATATCTAAGGATTCCTGGAGCCCCACCAGCCACTCCGACCCGGATCCAGCTGATCTCTATCTGGAAGCGGGCAGCATGTCCAAAGACTCCTTCGCTACCATCGATCACATCTATCACGTTCAAGTAACTGAAGTCCACCCTTTTCTCGATCACGGACTTCGGCTCGAATTGACAACTGGGAGTCTGGCAGTGCTCTTAAGTAGCTTTGGCTTGCAGCAGGCCCGCGCTTCCTATAGCCCAGAACAGCGTGATCAAGGCATGACAGTGTCGCCCGCTCAGAAATTACACAGTGCTCACGTGTACGACGCTCTACAGCAAGCGCGCCAGAAATCAAGACTCCAGGAGGCCCCCTCCCATCTCTCGGATGTCTACAATCAACCGCGACGACATGAAAATCCTGAGAGCATTTGCTGCTCTGGAAGGCAGTTCTACATTACGGTGTTTGTGATACTGGTTATTGCGCATCTAGTGGGATTCATAGACCTGATCCAATGGCTGCAAGTTTTCTGTTCGTTGATATTGATGCTTTTTTTGCTTCTATGGTTGGTTGGTGCCGTTGACTTCTCTAGTGGCAGCGGATGATCATGGTCTTCTTCGCGGCAATCATATTGGGAATGAGACCGGGAAGTGGGCTGTCAGAGACCTCGGCTGGGTTCCCTAAGTTATAACTTATGAGGCGCTTGAAGGGATTAGTGCCGTTGATATTGGCAAATTCTTAGCTGGGAGCTGCGGAAAATGTGCAATGTCTCGCCTTGCACCTGGCGAAGTTAGGTAACTTAGGTATCCCGATAATCAGAGCATTTTTGAAATTTGAAATTCTCTAAATAATTCTATCGCTTTGAATATCAAATCTATTTAAAATTTTCAAATCTTCCTAATTACTTAGAATTGCTCACTTTGGCGACCAATTTCCAAGCGGGTGAAGAAATTATCCTCCCAAGCTATTCAACTTCTGTATCAGGACTGCAACTTCCTCGAAATGCTCTCTCATCCACTCCAGGTACGTATAGTCTCTCATTTCATCATCTGCAAACCCCTTCAAGCCGTGCTCTCCACCGGGCCCGAAGCGCATGAACTGACTTGACGATGTGTGGGTCTCCCATGGCTCTTTTCCGTAAGCAAATGAGGTAAGCAACTCTGCCATCCTGCTAGAGACTTGCAGAGTTGATTCAGGCCAGGATCCATCATTATTGCCAAACAGAGTTATTGCGCATTGGCTATGTACTGGAAGTCCGTTGGTTGGTCCGTCGTAATGCGAGGGCTCTTCGAAGTGATAGAGGTATGCTTTCCCGTGAAAAGTCTCTGCGATGCGCAGGTTTGGGAAGTGGAATATGGTAGCTGACAGAAAATGTCGGAATGCATCCCGGAACTCCTCGGGAGTTTGCTCGTCAGAGGTGAAACGGAAATACTGACAGAATTTCGCTGCATCTGAGGGATCATTGAAGCTCTGGCTCACCATTCCCTTGAAAAGCTTCTGGGGCAAAAGGCGAGCGAGAGGATCGAAGATGATAGCTTCCACACGTGAGTCACCAATGATAATTTCTTTGCATCGCGAAGCTGGATGAGGGTCTCCGAGGCTCCAACCCTTAGGAATTAGCTTTCCATCGGCCATAGGGGGATTAATAGTTGAGCCAGAGAATTTAACTAGAGCATCAGCTGAGAGAGACCGTAAGTGTGCCAGCCTTTCCTCGCCAGTATCCTCCAGGGCTCCTGTCTTCTGGCAAAAGGCGTTCCATCTCGTCTGAAAGGTCTCTAGAGGTGCCGGCCCCATAAGTGGAGCTGAGCCAGACATAAGAATCGCACGGTCGAAGAGGGGATCGCCACCTAGAATATGCATGTGCAAACTTCCACTACCAGCACTAAGTCCAAGAGCTGTGACGTTGGAAGGATCACCACCGAAATCTTGGATGTGCTTTTGAACCCAGTCGAAAGCGTTGCGTTGATCGACGAGACCAAAGTTCCCGAAGTATTCTGTGGGTGCCGTGGCTTCATGCTCTGCGGCAAGATCTTGTGATGCTATAAATCCAAGCGCTCCCAGGCGGTAATTGATTTGAACGAGGACGATTGGATTTCCATCTTGTTTTGCTTTTGCCGCTAATACCAAGGGCTGGTATCGAGCAGAGGAATTGGATCCATTCTTAAAAGCTCCCCTTATAGACTGTGAGCGTGAAACATGCGTGGAACTCGGTTGAAGTAACATACCCGTGGACCCAAACGATAACTGGTAGGAGGGAATTTTTAGACGCTGAAACCCTGGAGGGGAGTGAACTCTCAGGGACAGCAACAGTCAAGTTCAGGCACTTGAACTCATCTACTCCGGGTTGAGGATCCTCCAAGGTGATTGGAAGCATCGGCGGGCCTTGCACTTGAGGGCACTTGGGACCGAAGTTGGTTGCATCGAAGGGTGAGGGCAAGGTATTTTGTGTAGAGCTTTGCGTCCATCGCTCCGAAAGAGAGGCAAAGGGTATTCCCCGAAAGACAGCAAAACCATCATCAGACTTCAGACCTGTTATCTCAGCCTCCAGACTTGGAGCGGGAAGCTGAAGTTTTTCCATCACTGATGCTCGAGTCTAGGCTTTCCGAAAAGGTGGCGGAGGCTAGGCTGAATATCAGGTTTGCTTCAAGATTTGAGTATTCCTCACCAGTTTGTGGATTGAGCAAAGCTGTTGAGGTCAAGATGTTGCTTTGCTAAGAGTAGTTGTCGCGTACGGATTCCAGAAGGACGAAGTAGAAACTGAGAACCACGGAGTCGGCTTAACTGCGGGCCGAGGCTATCCAGGGGGTTTCTGGTGGCATTTTCCTTAGAGAATTTGTTACTTTCATAGTTGAACCGACGTTACGAGTTATGTTCTGTTTGCTACGATGCATAGTAGGATTGTGAATAAAGTACTTCCCAGAATTTTAGCTTATATTTTAATTTCCAAGTTTCCCTCATTAGGACACGGGTTCCATCCAGTGTTGGGGCTTGAAAAAATAGTGCAATCGGCCGATTTTGAAGTACATTCATTTTCTCCTGCTTCATTTCATTAACCTGATCACAATTCCCCCAAGCCTCATACTATTTGCTATGATTGTATGCGCATTTGCTTACAGTCAGTGAGATCCTGCCGAGTGAGTGATATCACTCGGTTCCTAAGTATCAGTCCTTGACCTTGTCTTGGATCCTTGAAATATTATTCATGTCCCGAGAGTCTATTCCGTAGAGATTTTTACTTGGGCTTAGGCTTCTGTCGTGGAAGTGGCAAGATGCTAACATCATTTCTTGTATCCTTGATATGTCTGGCCGAAATCTACCACTGAATAGCTTCTTATTAATCAGCAGCGACGTCTGCAATTATATCCAAGAATTATAGTATAGGCGAGACCTTACTCAGCCCTCGTTTAAACCTTGGAAGGCTTGAGTCCACTCATAACTTCCATCCATTGCCAACACCGACATCCAGTCGATACCAAGCTCCTCCTCTCCCAAACAGTGCTCCTCGGCCGCACTGTCCGGAAATAGATTCGCGCTGAATTCAACCATAAATGCAAATGGATCTGAGTAGGAGTAGCTTTCAAACTCATTTTCCGATGATGATGCTGTTCGGGTTTCGGAGGCTCGGATAGGTTTCTTTACTTGAGTAATCCGCACTTTGCAGAAGTATGGGATCGTCCGGATAATTTCTTCCTTAGTATCGTAAGGCATAACGAAGCTTTCAGGATCAACCTATATTATGGTCTCTGACTATGTAGAGTCTGCTTTCGTGACCATATGTTAGCAAAACAACATTACGTTAGCACAAGAGTCGAACCTGTCACTTTTGGAAAGTTCTTGGTTTGGAGACAACCTATGTATTCCACCTGGCGCTTCTTGATTCACCAAGATTTTGTGTGATATCAAATCCGCTTGAGAGCAGAGGCCGACTTGATAACCATAAAGTAATGAATGCAGTGGGCACGGGAATGCTCGGGGCCAGTCTTCACCCGTCTACCGTGCCAGATAGCCTACATATTTACTCAAACCAATGCAGACCTGCCACTAGCATCAAAAACAGTTATTGGACCTGTAATTGTCGGTATATGTCTGTAATCTTTCCCTAACCAGGGCTCACTTGGCCCTTCGCCCTCCTCGCGCGTTGTAGACTCCACCTTCCTATGTAAGTTTACACAAACAAAATAAAGCTAAACATTTGACAATTAAAAATCGCAACACGCAATAGTTACTATTCGCTTTATAAACCTTCGCATTATCAAAACCACTATATTCCTTATCTTCTTAATTCAACCCGGCGAGATAGTAATTAATCGATATAGATACAGTCAATTGAAGCCGAAATTGTTAATTTGCTCCACTGAAGTCTCACATGGGGGCAAGATTATTGACTTACGACCCAAGCTGCAGAGGCGACTCAATAACTGGAAAGCTTAGGTACAGAGCTGAAATATACGGTAAGTTAGTAGTTAGGGGGTCGTTTATTGAGGGCCACAATATATAAGAATGCCGTTTCAGAAGTGTCTTTCGTATTGAGCCACTCTAGAATCGGAACTGATTAGTGAGATAGTAAGAGCGCATATAAAGTCTTTCATGGAATGTCGATAGAGCCATTTTACAAGTAACTTCCTTTCGACCATCCAATTTACATTTTGTATTCGTAGGCCTTTGTTTCCCCACTCAATAATATCAAAGCGAATTGCTAACATACGGGCAGTTTAGTGCAAGACATGTTCCAGCTCATGTTCTGCAAGTTGACGACATTCCGTACACTGTCAATAGCAACAAGAGGGAGAATCTTGTGCGAGACCTCATCAGTGGTAAGACGGTCACTGCTTTGGGCACAGCAGCGAACCCAGAATGTCTGCAGAAGTATAGACAATTCCGAACGTCCACTGGTGCAGAACGAGAGAGCAAGCTATAAGCAGGCAAGCAAATCTTGTTGGATTTCAAGACGGATCTCCTTCGTTAGTCATAGATAGGTGAGAATAATAGTTGCCATCTCCAAAAATTTCGGGGAATGGAAAACTAAGCTCCGGTATTTCCAACCCAGTTGTGCTGTCAAGCTCTATTCGATCCATGCCAAACCTAGAATCATTCGGCATAGGCGGGTGCTGTAGAATAGTCGCCATGCCGACTTCAGGACTTACTTCGCACACGGCTTCTGCAAGATCCTGCGAGGTTCCTATAGTCTTCGACTTTATAACACTGCTGCTTGAAGTATATGACCTGTCCATGTTCTCAGTCGTCGAAGAGTTGGTGCACCTTTTCGATGGTGGAAAGTATGTCGCATATCTTTTTGTTAAGTCCTTGTCGTTCCCGTCTTGGGTACCAGGAGTTTGAAGAAGGGCTGCAAGCCCTAGGTGCTGATCAGTAAGAGTCTTTCAGCTTTGACGTTGAGACTTACGTAGAGCACAAGATCCTAATTCCCAGTTTTGCGCAAAAATTGCCAATATGAGACTCACGAGATCTCGATTTGATAATGAGATGGCAGGATCAATCGACTCCGCGTTACTACCGTTGTATACTGGTAACAGCATGCATGCAAAGAATGGATGTGCTTTTTCAATCAGAGAAGCTGGCCACGACGCTGCCATTGACGAGACTTCCAAAATGCGGGCACGAGCTGTCCCAGCTGCATCTTGTCTCATACTGATAGGAACTCTGGAGATTTTCGACTGGAAGAGTGGACTAGAGAGCATAAAAGACGTGACGGACAACATTAAATGTATACCGATAGCCCAGTTGTATTGGGCAGAAGTTTCTGACTCGGAGCGGAACTCGGCAGACCCCAAGCGCATTTCTAATGGCAAGGATAGCTTGAAGCAGCTAACTTCATTCTCCAGGATTAACTTGTCGTTCTCATTAGTTTCACGTGTGCGCTGCATGTGCTCGTGAGTGCATGCCATCAAATGATTTGCAACAAGAAACCACGCTCTGGCATCTCGATTTCCGCTGCACTTTAGAGATTTCCAAGATTCGCCAGGCCTCGTGTCCATCATGGATGATTTAGCCGGTGCCCCAGAAAACCACGCGTCGTCTGAAATGGGGAGCATGACCTTCATTCGGCGGCGATCAATAGCGTATGGCCGTTTGCTCACAGTGGAACCGAAAGTGTCCAACTCCCAGACTAGCCACCAGACCCGTCGCTTCTCTTCTTTCTCGAGCACGGTAAGGCTTGTAGACATGTGATCGTTTTGATCACTGTTTTTATCGTCTTCACTGTCGTCATCGATATCAGAGAGGTCCAACTCGTAAGCCAGCCGGACGCATACTCCGACTACGATCCATCCATGTGAAGAGAAACCACGGGTATAGTAGCAGAATGACAGCAGAATACATCCTTGCAAGTATCTAACGGACGCAGATTGCAGATTGCGTGTTTCATTATAGGACTTTATTGCCATTTTTTTGAAGCGATGCTCTCGAAGAGACGGTTGAATTCCTGAAAATTCGGATGACTCGGAATGTCGTGCCGAGAGGGCAAATATGCAGGATAATAGTAGTATTTCATCCACTTCAAGGTTCTCCATCGATTTCGGCCCGCATTGAAGTCGATTCATGTAGCGTGCGAGAAACGAAGGCTTGTGTAAAAGTGGTAGCCAGCACTGAATCCGATCAAAGAACAAATTGATAAGGTGGATAGCGAGATCGTATGATACATCCTCATTTACTAATCCCTCTTGTAAATGGCCATCCCCTTGACGAGACAGGTCTTGCTGGTGGCAGTACGTGTGGCTAGGAGATTGTCTAGTATAATCTTCCATCAGCATCGGCGTGCATCCATAATCTGGCTGTAGAATCGATTGTGAATTTTCAATATCTGCATTCAGATCGATTTGCTTAGGCGCACCATCAGGCTTGGCTTGTTGAGTGTCAGATTGGTGCGTCTGGGTCGAGAGCGATGGAGAACCTTGATCTTCGGGCCTCGATGGAGACCCTCCGCCTAGTTCTGTCCTTTGATCATATCCAGAAGTAGTATCAAGAAGCTGTAGCAGCTTTCCTAAATTCTCGTTGATCTTCTGCGAATTTGTCTTTCTTTGCGACTTATGGATGGCGGCATTTCGGCGTTTGGTGGGAAATTCGCAGCGTGTCCCAGTGCGCTGGCAAAGTCCACAGACTGGAAGTTGCATGTCGCATTTGGTCTTTTTCCTATTGCATTCATGGCATGCTCGGTGCGATCGCGGTTGATCAAGGTCGGCCATGTCAATCGGCATCGAAAGCCTGATGGAAAAGAATCTGTGGCGATCAACTAAGATGCCGTTTTGCGACGTCGCGAATCGTTGCAATTGACAGCAGCTGGACTGATGACAGGATGGGGAGGATGGAAAGCTGAGAAGTTGGATTGATGGAAAGCAAGAGACGGAGTGAAGTAGTGAAGTAGGTGTGCATCTAGAAAACTTCATGTAGCTGCCACATAAAGTCGCAATTGCGCAAATCGAGGATCTGTCGAAATCTGAGTGAGGAATAGAGGAGGTTGAAAGTCATTTTTAGCGCGATATGGTTTTAATGAGACTCTCGAGCGGGGAAAACGGAAGAACCAGTGCCACCCATGGCATTCGTGGGTGCGTCACGAGGCCCCCCTCTTTTTTTATCACTTTGCCTTGCGCTTTTACTTTTTTTTATGCAATAAGCTTAAATTCTAATTTCTCTTATTTATAAATAAGGTCTTATTTTATAATGACTTATTTATATTATATAACTTAGTTATTTTCCGGGTAAATAGCCTTTTTTGCGCTTAATATAAATATAAAAGTATAACTTTTATAAAGAACTCTTTTTAAAACTTAACTATTATTAATAAAGGAAATATAGCCAAAAAAAATATTAATAATATTTTTAGTATTAATCTTTATAAAACTCTTTTAATATAATAGCATTTCTTTAGCTATATAAATATAATTAAGAGCTTTTTAGCTTTTACTATTTATAAAGTTCTAGCAGTGCGCTTTTTATATATATTTGCTTTTCTTATCTTTATTTTAATATTTTCTTTTCTTAATAACTTAATATACCTTATCTTTTAGAAAAGAAAAGCTTATATTTTATTAAACGCAAGTTCTTAAAATAATATAATCTTATTAAAGAATTCTTTTTCTTAGCAAAGCCTTAGCGCAAGGCATTTTATATATAAGTAAAAAGTGTAAAAGCAATCTTTGCTTTAAGTCTAGTAATAAAGTCCTCTTAAGCTAAAAGGGGTAAAATATATAATATATTGCTTTTAAGTATTAAAGTAAGCATTGCTTGCGGTTTTATATAAAAAAAGAAGTAAGTAAGCATAAGCATTTATCCCTTTATAGTTTATATTTAACCCGAGTATAAGAATTCAAAATAATAGTTTTTAGTAAATTTAAGTAATAGTTAAGTATCTAAGACAACGCGAGGTTATAAGCATTAAGAGCAAGCAAAGCGAGCAGGAGAAGCCTAAGGCCAAGGTCTATTCGAGGATTTAAAGCTAAGGAAGAAAGGAGAAGAGCTCTAGGAGGGCTTATAATATCTTATATATAAAGGCTCTTAGTCTAAGAGGACTAGCGTAGGCTAAGCTAAGCATAGCCAAGCACTATAAACTAGTTCCTATAACCGCGCAAGCGTTCTATATAGGGGCGCTAGGCTAGCTAGCAA
>JAPZPB010000345.1:0-42173 GCA_037952635.1 Bryoglossum gracile | reverse complement strand
CCCCCCCACCCCCCCCCCCCCCCCCCCCCCCCCCCCACCCCCCCCCCCCCCCCCCGCGGCCCCCCCGCCCGCAAACATACGAAAGAGGAATTTCCTATCAAGGTGATGGGCTTGGTTGGACAGCCGTTTCAACTGTTTCTCCGCAGATTGTTGGCCGAGGGGAAATACTCGAGATTGGAATTCTTGATGGCAGGTGGAGTTTTGGGCGAGCTCGTAACCGTGGGATTGGGAGTGGAATTGGGATATTCGGGAATCGGGGAATCGGGGATGAGGCAGCTGGCAACTGGCAGAGATGCAGACTCAGACTCAGAGCTGACTTTGCTTTTGGGTTTCGGTGGCCGGCGGGTTTTGAACTGAACGGGTGAGTTTTTCTGGAGTGGTTGTGAGGCGGGCAATTTTTGGTTGGTTGCTCTAGTGCGGTCAGTGCGGCACTACGGTCGCTGCAGTCCTCAACAAGAAGCCCGGATTCTCCGCAGGGTTTAATTTTTGGGGCCAACAAGTTGCATTTGTCGAGCGAGCACGCATAGTCCGACAAGCAAGAACAACCTCTGCACCAACTCGCATCCTCGCCAAAGCATTTCCTGCTGAGCCTTTGGGTCGTACACTGTTACACCTCGTCTTCTCCAGTACAGTACACATCACATACAGTACTACGCGCCCCCTCCCCTCCACCTTCGAAATTTCTATCTCAATCTTGGTCCCCGACCCAAAAAGATCTGCTGAGGGTTTCCAAATCGAATCTCCTTCTTGACGTAAGTTCTTTTTTCCCCCCCAACCCCCAACCCGCATTCCAAGTCCAAGTCCAAGTCCAAATTATCACCGGCAGACCTGTCTCCTTTAATGTACATCCACTGTTACTCTTACTGACATCTTCCTGTTCAAGAAACCCGTTCTATTGCCATTCTCAAAATGCCTCCCGCTACCAATGGTGCCGCTCCTGATGGAGCTCCCTCCGGCCATTCTGCCAACGACAATATCCGCCGATTTGCAGCTCCCAGCCGACCTTTGAGCCCTCGTGCCGAACATACCCTCTTCCACGAGAAGACGAGATGCTTCGTCTATGGTATGCAGCCAAGGGCTGTCCAGGGCATGCTCGACTTCGACTTCATCTGCAAGCGTAAAACCCCCTCTGTTGCAGGCATCATCTACACATTCGGTGGTCAATTCGTTAGCAAGATGTACTGGGGAACCAGCGAGACTCTTCTGCCGGTTTACCAAGATGTGAACAAGGCCATTGCCAAGCACAGCGATGTGGATTGTGTAGTCAACTTCGCATCCTCCCGTTCCGTTTACACCTCTACCATGGAACTCATGGAATATCCTCAAATCAAATCAATCGCCATCATTGCTGAGGGTGTTCCCGAGAGAGTAAGCTGAATCAGAGTTTATACCTATGCAGTAAGCATTACTAATTTGAGATCAGCGTGCTCGCGAAATCCTTCATGTCGCTAAGAAGAAGGGTATCACCATTATCGGCCCCGCCACGGTCGGTGGAATCAAGCCCGGATGCTTCAAGATCGGTAACACAGGTGGTATGATGGACAATATCGTTGCCTCCAAGCTCTACCGCAAGGGTTCTGTCGGATATGTCTCCAAGTCCGGAGGTATGTCCAACGAGCTTAACAACATCATTGCCAACACAACGGATGGTGTCTACGAGGGTGTTGCAATTGGTGGTGATAGGTACCCCGGTACAACCTTTATTGACCATCTTCTGAGATACCAAGCCGACCCGGAATGCAAGATCCTTGTTCTTTTGGGAGAAGTCGGAGGTGTTGAGGAATACCGAGTTATTGAGGCAGTGAAGGCCGGAGTTATTACCAAGCCAATTGTTGCATGGGCTATCGGCACCTGCGCAAGCATGTTCAAGACCGAGGTTCAGTTCGGACACGCTGGTTCGTTCGCCAACTCTCAACTCGAGACTGCTGCCATTAAGAACAAGTCAATGAAGGAGGCCGGTTTCTTCGTCCCAGAGACCTTTGAGGATATGCCAGGAGTTCTCGCTAAGCTCTACCAAAAGCTCGTCAAGGAGGGTACCATCAAGCCCCAGCCCGAACCGGTTGTTCCCAAGATCCCCATCGATTACTCATGGGCTCAAGAACTTGGCCTTATCCGAAAGCCTGCTGCCTTCATCTCCACTATCTCCGATGACCGTGGACAAGAGCTTCTGTATGCTGGTATGCCAATCTCCGATGTCTTCAAGGAGAATATCGGTATTGGAGGTGTCATGTCCTTGCTTTGGTTCAGACGTCGTCTTCCCGACTATGCCAGCAAGTTCTTGGAGATGGTTCTCATGTTGACTGCCGATCACGGCCCAGCTGTGTCGGGTGCCATGAACACTATCATCACGACCAGAGCAGGAAAGGATCTTATCTCCGCTCTCGTCTCTGGTCTCTTGACCATTGGTTCAAGATTCGGTGGTGCCCTTGATGGCGCTGCTGAGGAGTTCACCAAGGCTTTCGACAAGGGATTGTCCCCACGTGATTTCGTTGACACTATGCGCAAGCAGAACAAGCTCATCCCGGGTATTGGCCACAAGGTCAAGTCTCGCAACAACCCTGATCTCCGTGTCGAGCTTGTGAAGGAGTTCGTGAAGAAGCGTTTCCCCAGCTGCAAGATGCTCGACTATGCTCTTGCCGTTGAGTCCGTCACTACATCCAAGAAAGATAACCTGATCTTGAACGTCGATGGTGCCGTTGCTGTCTGCTTCGTTGATCTGATGCGCAACTGTGGTGCCTTCAGCGCCGAGGAGGCTGAGGATTACTTGCAAATGGGTGTCTTAAACGGTCTCTTCGTGCTGGGACGTTCTATCGGTCTGATTGCCCATTACCTTGATCAGAAGAGATTGCGCACCGGTTTGTACAGACATCCTTGGGATGATATCACCTACTTGCTCCCCAGCTTGTCTACTGGTGGGCCGGGTGCTGAGGGCCGTGTTGAGGTACAGATGTAGATTTTGGTTGCTGGCTGAGCTTTGGAGTTATCTCCTTTTATGCTGTGTAGAATGTAATAGACGAAGATTACAATAACACGCCTTAATTCACTGATTTGCACGATAATTATGGGTGCTACTGCTCTTAGAAATTTCTTATCTGTTATCTGGGGCAGTGCCTCGAGTCCTACAGTACAGTAACCATTCACCGACTCTCTAATCCTCGACTTCCCGTACAGTACTGTCCACCTCAGATTAATGCAGGCTGCTCACGATTGGCAGGGACATGCCAGACGGGGATAGAGAACTTGACATCAGACGTAGCTACCTGACTTTAACGGAAAAAGAGATGGCTGACATTTAAACATACTGTAGACCCAGATGGGTGCCAAACAGTAATCTTACGATTTGATCCGTTTGATAGAGCAACTGAGCCCGCTCTATTCAAATTTAGCGGGAACCGGGGCTGATCCTGACGAAGATAACAAAAATAATAATCAAGTGACAACGGTTCGGGACTCGTATCCCACGTGTTGCGCTTCCCCTTTGCCTGCCCGAATCCCACTCTCATGCATTCATCCGGTGAGAGAGTTGATTAATCGGGATTGTCCCGAGGCGCGGAAGCTACTGCATGAGCCTCCACCCCTTCCTCTCGGGACACTCGGAAATATGCGCACAGGCCGCTTTTGCTTACTTTTCTCCTTGCAGCCTTGCACGGTGAGCTTGTGGGCTGTTCGGGCAAAGAGTCCATGACGCCCCGCTGGCTTTTCCCGGGGGGGAGTGGGGGGACTCCGTCTTTCTTCTTTCTTCCGTAAAGTTTAAATGGCTAGTTACAGTAGTCAATGAGAAGTTGAAGAAACCGTCACCACGCACACTATTACCTAGGGTTTAAGATAAAACAGCACTATTACATTGTATATACTGTATATAAGTATCTTTGCTCCCGAACTGATAAGGATAGGGTTAAAAGCCTTGAAATCTTTATGGTTTTTTCAATATATTTATATGTTATTATTTAGCCTTATTTTATATTTTCCAAAGATATAATATATAAATACCAAAAAAAAAAATTCTCCCGTAATTAAAAGCCTGTCTCGCTTATGTGGTACCTTACTCGTTACTCCGAAATTTTAACGACAGAAAAGCACGAAAACTTCAAGATCTATGGCCTTACTTACTAACAGAGTTTTTAGTTAAAAACTTAATGGTACTTCTAGCTTAAAAACTTCCACAGACCAATTAGAAGTGCCCCAAAGAGAGCCTAAAAAAATACGACCTTGTAATAACTCAAGTGACGTTAAAGGGCTGCTTCATATCTATAGTTAAGGTTTCTCTGGCTCCTCGAATAAATTGTTTAATATTTCGATGAAAGGAAAAGAGGACTTAGTTCTCTCGGAATAATACCAAGTAATTCCGCCACGCAACAACGCAACTGAAATTAAGGGTGTGGATGCCAAGCTTGAGGTTATTCGTGTCAAGTCTGCTGAGAAGAAGTAACAGTGAAGTTCTTTTGCCTTTTTGGTGCTGTTAATTTGACCCTCTGGGGGATTTGAATGTAGACTTTTTGTGAATAAGGTTGTAGTAAAGTTTCTCGCAGACATTAAGACTAGACCTGCCTGTTATTCGGGAATCCAAAGAAACCTCCACCACTTCCCAAGCTCGCGGCTCTGGTTTCCAGGCTCCGTGCACCACCTCATATAAAGCAACCTCCTCATATAACTTTGGTTGTTAGGAGGTCGGATTTTTTGGGCTCTTATAGGGGTGTTTCTGATTGGTCCAAAAATGTCTCCATCAGGTGACTGGAAATCAAGCTCCCCGAATATGCTAATCTTGACACACACAAAGCATTAGCTAGGAGTAACTTCCACATACCTAGGAACCTTAGCTTGACATCGATCTTGGTATCCGCAAGCACAACGACAATACGATCAAGATCAACCTAGCGGCTAGCCAGACGCCGAAGAATCAGCAATGCTATTCACTTGCTTCTTAGACCTGCCACCCGAGTTGAGAATTACCATCTAGGAGCTCGCTCAACCAAGTGAAGGGAGTATTTCGACATGCATGGAGAACTGGCGAGACTCAGATCATCCAACACGGAGGACTTCTACTCCTTCTGTAGCTGGGACCTGAAAACACCACACATGCCTGGTTTACGAGTCAGGTCGTGAAATGTTTGGCATAGGCTCTGAGTGCTTTAGCTTCACACCAACTACACTCCTGCTTGCTTTCAAGGTGTCCCAAGCTGTGTTTTCGTCAGATCACAGCACATTGATGTTCAAAACTATCGCAAGGGATGTGCCGTTCTGACTAATCGAAAGACCTACTCATCATCAGCGACAACCGCGCAACTCTTTGAATCGTTCCATCCTGTATGGTCCAGCTCACAACCATTATAAACTTCTTTTGGTAGGCCAGCAGCGTGGCGTGGGACAATCCTCTCGGCTGGAAATCCAACGTGTTG
The DNA here is from genome assembly GCA_037952635.1 of Bryoglossum gracile. Classification (NCBI taxonomy): domain Eukaryota; kingdom Fungi; phylum Ascomycota; class Leotiomycetes; order Helotiales; family Bryoglossaceae; genus Bryoglossum; species Bryoglossum gracile. The sequence goes on along the minus strand of JAPZPB010000345.1, from coordinate 36,777 downwards.
CCTTTAATCTCTCGTTGCTCGTAGTTCTAACCCCTTTTGCGAAACTTTCTCAAACTTTTTGGCTCCTCGGAAACTAAGATTCACAGACTGGCATTAACTATTATATAACTCCGAGGAAAATTTATTGAACTACAAATAAAACAGGAACTAGGGGAAGCTAATCGTGGATGGTGAAGATACCTTGAAGTAAAGAGGGTAAAACTGGTTAATTCTTGGCTCGCTTTTGTCGTTTCCGAAATACGTACATTCACTCGCGTTAGAATATAGATTAGATTGTAATTTGAGCAAGGCACACGCAGGTAGTCTCAAGATAAGTTGTGAATTTTATTCCATTTTTTTGGTTGACTACCGAATTAAAAAAAAAAGCTCGTCTCTCCTCTCAAACACATCGCATGCATCTCGCTTTCACCCAGACCCCCATTTCCCTCTCGCCTATAAACTCAACCTCGCATTTCTCCCTATCTCAACGGACTCCCTGCCAACCCAGACATCCCCACTCTGCCAGGCGTCCATCCACTTGTACCGCCACTACTAGGCGCAAGTCCGATTGGCCTCCTCACCGGCGTTGTCGGCCCACTTGGCGGCTGGCCATGATGAGCAGCATGCGGCGTCCCTCCACCAGATTCATTCAAAATAGGTGGAGTATCCGTCCTCTCAACCGTCACACCACCTCTGTTGACCTGCGGCGCTTTCCAATTCATCTCCCTGCCCCGGCTATAGATATCCGCCAGTATCGTCTCCAAAATCCCGGCATCTTCGAACTCCAGATACTTCTTGTAAAGCTTGAGCGCAGTCCGAGCGTCTTCAATAGAGTCATGAGTCACGAGCTGGATATCCTCTTTGAGCAGGACGTGGGCGAGGAAAGAGAGAGACAACTTGCGGAGGCGTGCTTTGAGGAAGAATTTGTCGATCGTGTCGATGACCTGCGCTCTCGGGACGTGGATATTAGTTACACGGAAATCTTGTTTGAGGCCGTGACCTAGGAAGTGACAGCCGAGGTTGAGGAGGATCCAGAGCTTTTTGTAGGCAACTTTAATGGAGACGACGTTGTGTTTGGATAAGCGAGGATCAAGATCGCCGTGGACGATGCCGGAGTAGTTGGTTAGGTAGTCGACGACGGGTTCTCTGGAGGCTACATAGTCGTCAATGAAAGGGAGAAATTCGTCCTCACCCGATCCTCGCACGACTGAGACTCGAGCGAGGGCGTAGACGATGGGGCGGATTGTTTCGCGTTCGCCTTCAGCGTTGACCTCGATTTCGGGTTGGCGAATTGACACAAACTCAGTATCGAGAGCAATGATAGTGCCCTCACCAGGGGCTTCAGTGGCGGGGTCTAGCGGGCGATATGTTTTCTCGCCCAGGTTTATATTGGTATCCATGTATAGCAGAGATGTGTCCAAATTTTGCTTCCATGAATGATCAATTTGGTGACTGGCTATCTTGATCTGGTATGCTAATACAGACGGTAATTTCCATGTAGTGTTGAAACTCAACGCTTCTTCTGTCTTGACAGGTCTTACAAGGAAGTCGTTGAAGAGATGCCAGTTATTCTCTCCTTGTGCTTCGGGTTGTGAGTGGGCAACTTTAGAACATGAGTATAACCATGAAAGATGGGTGTCAAGTAGACTTACCATTTACGAGTGAGACCAAGTGGGACTTTTGGTGTTGACCACTATCAATTTCTGCAGCAATTCCTACTAATGAGTACACTGTAACATTGTGTATTCCACGTTGGAGGTGCAGCTTCAAATCCTCGCCTTGGTAGCAGTAAAACTGGCCCTGGTCGAGGATCACTCCAATTTCCTGAGGTAGCCATCCAGGTATTGACCAGAATTGTTTCGCTTCCGCACTGTTTACAGCAGCATTCAGCATAAGAACTGGTGGAACGCTGTGGATCGTCTTCCTGGTCGCTAGAGATTGGTAGCGTTGGCACCGGTTGCACCATCCCCTACTTGTTGTCTCTCGTTCAACACTTGTTTTGAGAATGTTGGAGAATGTCAGCTTTTGTGGCCGAGCATTGCGAACCATTAATTTCTAGGAAGCTTAGTCTTTATAGTATATCGGGACGATGCACTCACGGGCTGCGGATACAGTAGCTCATTGACGAAAGCGGTTCCAGGCCGGGTATGTTCACTCCGACAATTCATGCATCGGATAGCCGTAGTTGCAGAAGTCGCAAGAACCTTTTAGACTTAGTCTACTGTAAGTCTGGTCTGATAAGAAAAAACCCACCTGATCAAACTGTGGGGTGTGTGGAGCCATGCTTCTCCAATCTGCGGCAATTTTATCAAGTAGAAAGCGATTCAAGCCCTGAAGCATATTCGTAAGCGAGGCTCCAGTTCCTTCCTCTTCTAGGAGGCCGAGAGGCCCGGCTATCTTGAAGTCAGCAAGCCATCCTAAAAGCGGATGTGACATATTACTTTGAGGATGATTGCTAAACGTCTTCAAGAAATTTGTAGCCTGGCAGATGGAACCTTCCGCTTTTTCAAGCATGTCAAATAGAAACCCCATTTCACACAGCATGCACATATCATTTATGCATGATGTTGCTGTGTGCTGGAGGGCCATATTTCGGATCAAGGGAGTAAAGTGCATGACTTGCAGTAACGAATTGGCATATGAGTTTGAGATATGAGTCTCAAGACCTGAATAACCTGTATGATTGTAGAATCTGATGAAGATTAGCTAGGGATGGGGAATGATAACATCAATACTGACCCAAAATCGAAGTCATCAACGCCAAACTTGCTGTATTTGATCTCAACATTACGGTACATCACGGGAACCTCTGCTTTCAAACTTGATAGTTCGGTAGCTCCGATAGCATCCGCAACATCGCTGATTCTGCGTTCTGTAGATAGTTCATTGGCAGACTCTCGAGCCTTTTCACTGAGAAACTTGGGAGCTTGTAAGCTTGTGGGAGCTTTTTCGGTTGACCGCGTGTTCTCGACTTGATTTCTTCGGGAGTTACGAATATTTCGTCCATATCCGCCCCAAGACTCTGGCTTGAGGGACGACAGAAGATGTTGCTCAAGCTTGGCGGGAGGTCCGCCAATCTCAAAAATTAGGTGGCTTGGCCAGGCGGAAAACAACTGCTCTCGGTAATATGGCATCCCGATAATGCTCAATGGCCTGCATCGTGTTAGTAGCAGGTCATATTATTTAGAGAGACATTAACATTTCAAGGCTCCAATCCAAGGGGGCTGGTGTCTCCTCGGGGTCAGGAAATTCCATCGAAGTAACACTATCCGCAAACCTGATTCTGGACGGCGAGCCCCAAAGATGCACATGGCACTCAGTGTCTCCTAAGGCCATTGCTTCTCCCGAAGGTGCAATCTCAACTATGCTCAAATAATTTGAAAAAACGTTTGCCTGCTTCACATTGCTGGTATTCACATTCATCAGATCAACAATATGAATCTGCCCATGCTGTGATGCAACAATGCTTGTTGTTGACATCCGGGGATGCATCCTCACATAGGCCGCTCCAGCTGGAAATGGAATGGGGGACATCGGCATCATATTCTTCAAGTCATAGACATTGACAAAGGGGTCGAGCATGTATGCTTGATGTTGTCGGGGAGAGTACCCGCATGTGACAATAAAGTCATGCTGAGCATCCATACTATTAATTGCAGCAGAATGGGCGTTCCAGATCTTCATGAGGGTGAAATTCACCGGGTCTAGGATGTTAACGTTTCCTTCTCTGGTTGCTGCACATATGTAGCGGCTTCTTTTCATAATCTCATAGAAGCTAGCGGTTGGGATCTATAGAGTTAGTAAAAATTTGCGGGAACCGTAACTTTGCCATACCTGTTTCGCAACTGTTCCTTTATCCACATCGATTACCAGCATTTGGTTTTGGTGTCCAGCAACGAGAATTTCAGAGGTACCTCTCGAGGTATAGCTCATACACCGCGCGTCTTTTATTTCATCATTTCTACCAAAATCAGCCAGAGTCCCACGGTCACTAACATTAACTCATGTACGTGATATGCCATATGGGAATCCCTCTTCTTGTTGCCATGTGTACGCTGCTCGAGCACAACGAAATCACACCCTTCTCATGAAAAATTAGCTGCCGTATGGGCCCATCTCCGGCCTTGAAAGAAGAGTATCTCGAGAGCTCTGTGCTATAGAAGGCCGTGACGCGCCCATACTCGTTTCCAGTCCAGAGGAGCTCCTGGTATGTATCAAATGCGATTGTCGCAATGGGAGTTGGTAGAGCTTGCGGCCCCGGCGGCGGAAGTAGCAAACGCCCAACCTGGCAGACAGAAATTAGCAGCCATTCAGAAGAGATATTGCGACTTGGAGGGAGAAACGGGCTGTTGAGGCTGTCCCTCGGCGGGGCACATTGAATAGCGTCGACCTGGGTTCTAGCATAAAAAACTTCATGTAGAGATAACTTACTTCCTCCCAGTCGCCATCCATCGAGTTTGGTCGAGTTCGCACTACCAATCCATAATGTTACTGTAAGGAATATTTGATGTTACTTCTATCGAGGTCATACCTAAACGGCAGAAGGCTCAATGTAGCTAGCGCTTCCAAGGCGGTCAATGATAAATTTCAAGGAAGGCATGTGTACAGCACCAAGATAAAACCAAAGTATAGGTAGATTACTGAATTCTTATATTCAAGATTCAATTTTCTAAAAGCCTTGATCTTCAATTTCCAAGTCCTTTTCTCTCGTCACTGCACTATTTCTCATCTTTCCCTAACTTCGTAAGGGTGTTTCCTCCCCGCCCAGCCTTGCAGCGGGGAACACGTCTCACTTCATCCGTTCAGTGTCTCATATCTATTCAGACCTACTACTGTAAACAATTATCTTTTCGCGCCCTTCTCATCTTGGTCATCTCCCTTCTGTCTATGAGTGCTTCCATCAACCATCTTTTTTTGACCTTGAAGCTCTGGCAGCTATGAATTTCTACGACTCGGCCTTCTTATTGCTTGTTTCCGCTTGTGGGCTCTTAACATGGAGGCAATACCGCACTGGTGATGAGAAGAGTCTGGGAGGAGAGAAGTCTCTCCTCTCTCATTCTCGAAGTCACTCTTTAGTGACTCCTCAAGCAAGGACAGAAGCCACTCAATTTATATGGCTATTTCTCACAGTCTATTGTCTCGTAATGGGATCGGATTGGCTCCAAGGTATGCTTCCATTGGACTCTCCCCTTAAGCTCCCCCTCTTGGATATTGTTCCCTTTTACAATTCCTGCGATTCTCCTCTCAACTTGAGTGTATTCTGCTCCAGCAACTCTGACCCCCTCCTAGGCCCCTATGTCTACAGCCTCTACAAAGACCAATTCGCCCTCCGCGAAACCGTTGTAGCCGCCCTCTTCACCACAGGCTTCCTCTCTGGCGGCATCTCAGGATACTTCGTCGGCTCCTTCGCCGACAAATACGGTCGCCGCACTGCTTGCCTTCTCTTCTGCGTCACCTACACCATTGCTTGTCTCTCAACTCTCATCCCATCCCTCCCCGCTCTCTTTCTTGGCCGCATCTTCGGTGGTCTAAGCACCAGTCTCATGTATTCGGCTTTTGAGAGCTGGATGGTGACGGAGTTTCATAATAGGCAGATTGATAGGGCGGGTACGAGCCTGAGCAGTATGTTTGGAATCATGACAACAGTGAATAGTGTAGTTGCTATATTGGCAGGTGTGGGTAGTGAGTGGCTAGTCAGCGTCACAGGAACAAAAAGGGCGCCGTTCATGGCAGCCGCTACTCTCCTTTCTGCTGCATTTTGGATGATTCTCGCCTTCTGGGTAAAGTTCCCCGTCACTCTCGCTTTTTACACTCGCTGACCATTTCACCTAGTCCGAAAACTACGGCGACTCCCACCTCCCCACCTCCCCAACGCCCCTATCAAACCTCACTCCCCCCGCAAAAGACGCCCTCAAAAACGTATTCAAGGACAAACGAATCCTCACCCTAGGCCTCGCCTCCTGTTTCTTTGAAGGCAGCATGTACCTCTTCGTGTTCTTTTGGACCCCGGCCCTAAAATCCGCAGCCTCACATACGCACTTCCTTCTCCCCAATTTCTCACCTACCGACTCACCTCCTTCTCCCTCCTTACCCCTAGGCTTAATATTTGCTTCGTTCATGGGGAGCGTGATGCTAGGGAGTTTGCTGTTCAATCAGCTGGTTTCTACGCATCAATTATTGACGCATTCGCGGTTACTGATTATTTTGTTTGCAACAGCAAGTTCTTCGCTGTTGATTCCGATACTGTCGAAGAATGAGCATTTGGTGTTTTATGCATTTTGTGTGTTTGAGATGTGCGTTGGGCTCTACTTCCCTAGTATTGGGTATCTAAAGGGACGATGGGTGGAAGATGGTGTTCGTGCGCGAGTGTACGGCTTGTTGCGGGTACCGTTGAATGTGTTTGTCGTCGTGGCTTTGGGGTGTGTTAGAGAGGGGGAGGCGTACAGGAATATGGTATTCCTGGTGTGTAGTGGGTTGTTAGTTGGGATGAGTGGGGTGTTGGGGTTTGTGATTAGCGAGTAAGGTGAGGTATGAACGATTTTAGATGAGGGAATGAAAGAAAGAGAGCAATGGCTTGTACAGGGGTAAATTGGAAAGGCATAGAAAGGTGTTTTGGTTTAGGGTCCGCTATTCATGGATCGGATAAGTTTGATATTCAAAGCCTACCTCAACCCTTACACTGGCTATGTATTCGATGTCAGGTAGATGAGTAAGTAGCCTTGTGTTCACCAAAGTTTTCTACCAAGTTCAAAGTTGCGTCTCTTTAAATCAAAAACAAGGTCTCACAATGCCTAGCTGTAAGAATGTTAAGATACCAACCACACCGTAGGCAATGTGAACGCACCTAACAGCACTATCCGAAAACCGAGCTATCGAGTTTTAAAGACCTAGCAATAAACAATTATCCAGGTAGACGACCAATGTTCTTGCTTCTGGCTGCAATCATCTGGGGTAATCGAGTAGATAAACCCCAAAGTCGTCCAGTATATAAGAACGCACCTACTTCACTTGCTTGGGGTCAAATCAACACTCCAGAGTTCTTTAACACGTTCTACGACCCCAACTCCAAAGCAGCAAAAAGGTATAAGAGGGAGGTTCTGCCATGAGTTGTGCGTTTGTCTGTATTCCTATCCGATCCTAGAGTAAGAAAGCGCCAGAACCAACGCAAATAAAACACAAGAAAAGCTACCATAGCTCATCAAATATGCTACCACGACCGAGCCAGGTACTCCATGAAACCCCAGTATCCATCCGAACCCCAATCCCTATTAACACCTACCGAATGCGTGAATGAAACCCTCGAGATTCTTGACTGTGTCAAAACATGCTCGACGCAAAAGCTCTGGTGTATCTTAAACCTCCTCCATGGTCCCTGCTGGCTCCTCATCTTCTTCGTCGCCGAAACTGCCTACGGAGGACATATCGTCGTCGTCGTCTGATTCGGCTCCGGCTTCGTCGGCGGCTTCTTTGCTGGCGTATTTGGCCACGTATTCTTTATCTCGTTAGGAACAGTCCTCTCTAAATTCCCATTTCACTTACCCTTAACCTTAGCATCATACGTCTTTGGTTCTCGCATCAATAACGCCGCAGCCTCGCCATTCAGGGGATCCGTAGGGTTAGGGTATCGGAGGAGTTGTGGTAGGAAGACTTCAAATATGTTGATCATGTCGAACATAGGAGACCAGGTCTGGTTTATGACGTCGAGGCACACTGAACCCGATCTAATTTTCCATCAGCATGCCTTCTGTTATATGGGTAGAACATACAACTCGTCGATATTTGGGTGGAATATGCGGTTGACGAAGCCGATGCTTGGTGACTTGTACGGATATTGATCTGGGAGCTCGACATGGACTTTCCACAGGCCGCCTTGGAATGGTGCTGTAATCCATCAGCCCTGTTCTTTATTCTCCGTCTCTCCAAGCTTCACTAACTCTCTTCGGGCCCCTTAAATCGCACGTAGAATTCCTGCCTGTTTTCCCATTATTATAGTCTGTCCAAGTCTTCCAGATAGGGTTGGCATACACTGAGAGCGGGGTAATTAGCAAGTATTCAAGAGCTCTGGTTAAAGAGAATAAGACTCCACTTACTATTATCATTGACCAAGGTGACCTCGTAATCACTCATCAACCTGCCAAATAATGAGCCATGGTCCAGTCGGCCTATAGGCCGAAGTATAGAAGTGAGAAACATACATCCTAAGTGTCACCGGGTTAGCACAACTCTATTTTTGACAAGTGTCAAAGTGAAGACCTACTTCATAACCTGCAAAGCGGGAAATTCCTGTCAGCTCTCTACCATTGTTGTATTCACTCTAAGTTTCAATTAAAACTCACATCTGTCTCGATCCTACGTCGTGGGGATGACATCTTCAGCCTCCTTGTATTGTTCGCTCGAGGGTGGCCGCGTGACGGATTTAAGAGTGAACTACGAGTCTCTGGTGCACCTAGTTGCTTTCTTCTGATGCTTGCTTCTCGTTCTTGCTTTCGAGGTTACTCTGTAAGTCTGCTTGTATTTGGATCTGCTTGGGAAGATACTGTAGGGTAGAAGTCGAGGAGGTTGCTGTTGTAAAAATGAGGTTGCTGTATGATCAGGTTCCAGATGTCAAGGTTCCTTATCGTGATTGTGACTTGCTTACATACACATGGTTCCTTCCGAAAGTGGATCAAACTAAAGTCTGTGAATCACCTTGCTATGTCACTTTCTTTTTGCCACTCATGCTCTCCTTAATCAACAATAATTGGAGGGACTCCTGCCAACGTTATTTTATTGTCAATAGTAGTTACAGCAAGCCTATTGCTAGTGAACCTAAACCTTTAGCGCTTCTGGTTTCCTCTGCCGAAAGGGCATTGTCACGTTGGTTGTGGCTATGGCCCATGCATGGGGCTACTTTTTCAACTATATAGATAGCAAGTAAGCCTTGCTTAGTCTTGGCTTCCCTTAAAGAATCACAATGATATTAAAGCTAACAATCAGACCCAAAAAGATATCTCCAATAGAGCAAGGCTCAGAAACTGGAAAGCTATAGTGTGTCATCTTTTGGTATCAGAGCACTATTAAGTTTATCAATTTTCGATCTTTCGTTAGTGACTTCTAAGGCTATAAGTCTTTTGTATCTAGTGGTTATTGTTTGCCCCTTTTCTCAGCTGTTGTCGTGGAGGTTCATTTCTTCAAGAAGCGGGATTTTTACCAAAACTAATGCGGACCTGCGATACTCAAGGGACAGTCTGCTACGTGTCGGAGCCCCGTCCGGCGTGCTGCCCCTGAATGCTGACGCCACATACTTAAGCAATGATAATAAACCCTTTTACGGGAGCCACGATTTTCCAACCCTCGTTCCATTAAAAGATTAAAAGGAGATCCGGCTAAAGAACAAATCAGAGTTAAAGTGGAGTAGAATCTCGCATTAAAAGACGAGAACGAGTTGTCTTTCATGCATGCAAGTAAGCAAGCTACCATTCCCTAAACATCCCCCCAAAAATGTAGAAGCAGTAGCTGAAGCAGCCTTATTTAGAAAGCGCCGGGTTAAGTGCAATGAAGGAAGGCCAACTTGTAATCGACACAAGAAGTTCGGCATCTCTTGCGATGGCTACTTGAACTGTCTTCCCTCCAAAGTCTCCTGAATTTCTAGAGAGCCGAAGTCCTAATGGCCCTCCAGGGTACAGCCTCTGTCAAACGCCAACCACAACTTCATTTCATAATAATCAAGAGAATTCATGTTTTCAGCTTTTGCGAATCGGCACTCCAAATCACCGGGCATCAGGGCCCCAGTGTCCGAACCCGGCTCATGCTTCAGCCTAGCGAACTTGCGAAGTAGAGCCTTCAATCCGTTCTGCAGTAACAGTAACTGTCGGAGCATTGAATTTCAAGTCTAATGGAACAACTGGCTTCGAGCACAAGTGTCAAGATTTTGGTTTCTTCGATCATTTACCCGGAAGTGCAAACTAGGGCTTGGCTTCTGGGCTGCGTCCTATTCATCTGTTTTGAAGTATATCATGACAACGAAGGAGGGATGGTACAATTTTTTTAGATGGTTACATGACTAAGCAAAGCTCCAAACCTAACCTACCCTACCCCCGCCCCGCTTCACAACACTCATTCAAGGTTCCAGCTACAGCAGCTACGCCCATCGTCTCTCACCCGGGGTCACAGATCACTGTCGAGTGCTAGCTACGAGACTCAGGCGAGGACGTAATAGCTGGCTTCTATATGCTTCGGCAATTGCGAGTTCGATTCTAAAAACCAACTACAGCATTCCCACTGTGAAAACTGTGCAAACTGTAGGCAGCGTTTGATACAAGAGTCTACCTTGCTACTTTTCGGACACTCTGGAACCGCAAAATATTTTTGAATACTGACTTAGTTTTGATTATTAGCCTTGTCTTAAATGTCTTAATTGGTTTGAATATTCAAATCGAGTGAATATTGAAGAAAAGGTTGTTTATTGAAGTCATGTTGATATTCCAGAAAAAGAAATTTCAGGTTTCCGGTGAGTATTCAGGAATCTTCTTGCGGGGTATCCTCTTACGAAAACCGGGCAACCTCGTGTTGAATTTCAACATTTCGCGAGCCGCATCCCGCTCTGGGTCAACATATTGAGCAATAATGAAAGCCACAGTGACTTCCACGCTTGATATTAAGGGATTGAGAATATCTGCCACGCATTCTGGTGACTTGTAAGGCCATTTACACTCTCGACCATTTTTGAGGCTACTCCCAATTTTCTGTCTTTCGCTGCACTGGCCTTTTGTTTGCTAAGGCAAGCTCCGTATGCCCCCCGTGACGCTACACTAGCAGTGGAATCATAGGCGGAAATGCAGGTAATAATATCAGGTGCTAGAAGGCAAGTAATCGATTTTACTTGAAAAAGGATATAACTAGCCTTTTGACTTACTTTTTGCTGTTTCTCTGCAGTGTACTACGATTTTCGACTCTTATTATGGCCTCTTCACTTGTAACCCCCATTGACCTCGTTACTTTGCGCTAGAAATACTTTGGTATTCCTTTTACTTAATTGAAGTATATAATTAAGTAATCTGACGTTATCTGGCATTATATGAGCAATATTTAGTACGTAAATTCTCATAAAATTTGATCGAGAATGAATGTATAAATCCCTCGGAGACACTCGCCTGCTTAGACCTCCTAGTTTGCGATCTCCCAGATCACATCGCCTGCTCTTTATGCCCCAAACTTCACGCTATGGCAAATACTTGCACTTATATCCGCAGTACAGTACGAAACCGACTTTGTAGTCGCCGCAACGATGACTTTTCTATCTCCTTGCTCTTAAACCACGGGTTCCACTTTACAGTCTCTCAGGTGGCATTGAAACGGTGTCACCAAAACCCCTACTGTCAGAAATTTCTGATGCTTTTGTCCCAGAGTTTTGATATACAGCGTCGCAGAACTCTCACTCTCCAGCAAGTAAGAAACTGTCGAGTCATACAATGCTCTTTTTACTATAGCTAGAGAATGGTATTCCGCAACTTCATCGTCGCCGGCTCCACATCAACCCCAGCAACATTTGATCTCACGTACTTCTGTCCCCATCTCAAATTCAACCTAGGCGCAGACTCCGTCTCTGTCAGGGGATTTATTGAACTTTGGTGGCCAGGGAAAAAATAGTCGGTATCACTAGGATCGTTCCATGCGACCGATGGGGGCAAGCAAGACTGGATGCAAGCAACCTCCGGATTTGCGGTGCTAGTATTGCCGTATAGAGGCAAGAATTAACTGCAAGTATGATACTGACTGCAGCCCACTAGTTTTCTACACCAAATAGAAGGAACTTAAGAAGGTATGAATTTCCAGACGTGGAAGGACACGTGAATTCTGGATCTTTCTTAAAAGTACCTATAGTTACAATAAACAAGAACAGTTGAGAAGCAGAACATCTTTGAGGTTCAGGAAGGCCAGTACTGTTCTTCTTGTTCTTTCTACTTGTTCTTTGCACTGGAACTCGATCGTTAAAAGTGACTCCAATTTCTGAAAGAAAGCGGAGTTTCTGAAAGAAAGACGAGCTCATGTTCATTTTAAACACCACAGGCATATTCAAAGTGAATTGCGCCGAGCTAAACAGCACTGGTCGCTCATGAATTAGCGTCTCGACATCATATAAATATTGAGACTCCTCCTGCTATCTTTTTTCCCCAACAATCACTAATCTTCTTTGGTTACCACAACAACTCCAATTCAACCTCTATTTTATCAGAGATACCCTTCTACACTCAACACACTCTTCCAAAAAAATCTCAAAGCACAAATCAAGTGTAAGACTACCTCCTCCTATAAGCGAAAAGAGGCTTGCGTAACTAACTACTCTGTAGATCATGGCTCCTCAGTATGGCACCCGCACTGCCAAGAAGAACTACAGCGAACTCTTGAAGATCCTCCCAGAGGAAAAACTAGAGGGAATCCCAGAGCGCGTCATGAACCGATTGCATATTCGACCTCCCACCTCGAGCAAGAATGTAGACGTAGCTCAATGGTTGACTGCCAAGATCGACACCTTCATGGCTCCTATCCTTGCTGATCGTGCTCTTCATCCCGTTCCTGTTCCTAGTGTGGCTCCATTGCCAGATGCTGTAAGTCTCCTAGTACTTTTCATACTTTTGATACTCCTAGTATTCCTAGTATTCCTGATATTCATAACTATCCATTCCATCCTCGAGAAGAATTGAGACTAATCAAATTTACTAGGGCGGTTCTCATCTTCCCAGAAAAGGCAAACAAAGTCATGATCTGATCGATACAGCCATTGCACCGGCCTACTCCACTAGGCGAGTCAACCTGCGCAGTGCAGATATCATTGTCGCAGCTGAGGGTGTCTTCGCCAACTTTGTTGATCAAACCACCTATACCACAGTCTCAGGCCGAAAGAAAGTCGAGCTTAATCGCAAGTTCTTCGAGGAGAAGTATGGGTTTTTGCGTAGCTATACCGCCCTCAACGATGAAGAGCAGAATGCCCTTTTGGGAGGAACTGCTAACTGGACCGCTCACGGAGTTGATATAATTTTTCCCATCAGTGTCAATGATGATGGCTCGATCAATGAGAGAAACATCGGCCCAGTCAAGGAGACAGTTGAGGTTGTTAAGACCCTTCCAGATTGCTTCGTCGACAAGGTCAAATACTTGACGATCACTCTTCTCTTAACGCCAACCAGTACCACTGCGGCTGCGGCTGCGGCCGTCGCTGCCATCGCCTCCGGTGAAGAATTTGTCTTCACGCCCCTCGTCATCGGCCGTTACTTCGAGGAATTGTCTGAGCTCGTCCCGATTGTCGATACTAGGTTCGCTTCGGCTCATAAGGTAACCGTCAACCTTCGCGCTGACTCTCAGATCATGGAACACTCCTCGCAACTTGGTCTCTTCCTCCCTTTCTCCGAGTTCACTGGTCAGTGGTCGAAGAAATTCCAGACTCACAGCATGAAAATCTCCCAGTTCGTCCAAGGAGCTTCGAAGGATTGGATCAAGGATGAGCGCAAGAAGATTACGGGGGAGCGAAAGGCTGCTGGAGCTGCTGCGGACCAGTTTTATTACAAGTAAGCCTCTGTCTGTGGGAGTTACTAGGGGCGTTATTATCGGACGCATGGGTACGAGAACCTGTACAGGTTGATGATTTGGTGTTCTTCGCGCGGGGTTGGGAAAATGGGTTCTGGTGGATTCGCATAATATTGCTCTGCTGAATGGGCCACTTGAGTCTTTGCGTGGTTCTCTTCTTAGCAATAGCTGCTACTTAGTAATTCAGCCATTTGTTAAACATAGTAACCAGTCTAAGTGAATATTTGATTTGCTTACTGACTTGGGAATACAAATCAAGTGCAGTTGAATATCTGGTGGATCAAGTACAGCCTAGCCTAGAGGGGGAGGTCGGGTATAGCAAAAATCATATCAGTTTAGGTGGGAATTAACGAAAATGCCACCATTTCTCTTTTCAATATGAAAACCACGAGGAAATGCCAAACGCCTTGCGTTTGCCTCTTAGACCATGTGAAGACCTCATGTTGCTAAATTTGAAAATAGGTGCAGTTGAAGGCATACAGATAGATAATGGGCTCTACAAATTGTTAGGTCTAGAATCATTCAAGCCACTGGCTTGCATCACACTCGATTCAAGGGCAGGCGGAATTAAGTATCCCTCTTCCGTAACTGAGCAAGAGCATGTAAAATTGAACACACAGCTAGCAACCATAATTACAACCCGCCCACCATTGCCTCAGATGCCCGACGACGAGTACCGGCCATTACCTTGCCAGCGAAATAAAGCTACTAACGCCTTGCTCTAACATCCCTAGCAGAAGCCCACTCTACTCTGACCAGACCCATCTATCCAGATCTACTCTAGAAACAAGAGACATCTCTCACCAGCGTCTGCTGTAGACCGAGTCTTCCTTCTTCGAACCCCCACCCACCGCTTCGGGTGTACTATTTCTCGGCGCACTGCTTTCTCTGCTACCCTGACTACTCGAAACGCTCGACTGCTCCTTCAAGATACGTGGCTTATTTGCGATGTCGTACTTTTGATCTTTGCTAACTGGCATCGAATGCTCCGCATCTCGCTTAAACAATTTCAAGATCTCCGACATGCCCAGCTTACCAACACCACCCTTACCACCCTCAATGGTCTGGTTGGCAAGTTCACGTTTCTTTTCTTGGAGATCCAAAATTCGCTCCTCAACTGAGTCTTTAATTGTGATCTTGTAGACGATGACATCGGTCTTTTGTGTAAGACGGTGGACACGGTCAATAGCTTGTTCTTCGACGAACGGGTTCCAGAAAGGTTCAAGGATGACAACCCTAGTGGCGGCTGTAAGGTTCAGACCTAGAGATCCACATTTGAGACTGCAAAGTAGAATACGGCAGTTGGCATCGTTGCGTAGCTTGCTAAGACTAGCTTCGCGGAGGTCGTTCTTCATGCTGCCATCGTAACGGGTGAACTTGAAGCCTTTCTGGCGGAGGAAAGGTTCGATGAGGTCGAGCATGGAGGTAAATTGCGAGAAGACAATGAATTTGTGCTTGGCTGCTTCCTTGCCCAGAATGCCGAGTAAGTGGGTGATCTTTGTGGATGTAGCGATGGTGGCAAGTTGGGCTTCTTCATCAGAACCAAACTCGTCTTCGACCTCAGAGTCTGAGTTTGTCTCTAAATCCGAGCTTGACCCAGATTCCGAATCAGACTCATCATCTGAGTCTAGATTGACGACTTCTTTCTTGTCGGATCTTGATTTATGCAGATGAATTTGATCAATCTCGGGGAAGGTTGTCTCATCTTCCGAGTTCAGCCATTCGCCTCCACCTTCACAGTCCTCGTCCTCCGCACCACCAGATTTACCGAGAGTAAGTGAGCCTTGTTGGTCCTTTGGAACGACCCAGCGTCCTTCATCCTCAGCCTCCTCCTCATCGTCACTATCCATAACGATATTGCGGTTTCGTGGCTTGCGTTGGGTAGCCTGGGATTCAGACTCCACTTCTCGCTCTCGGGGGTGCTTGTGCTTCTTCTTGTCCTTCTTGGGCTTCTTCTTCGTAACAGCCTCAAGATCGGCCTCACAATCCGGACAGCGGATGGCGCCCTCTTCAATGGCCGTCTTTCCAAGGTCTAGTTGACAGACTTCACACTTCTTTGAGCCAACACCCATAGCCCCAAACAAGTCAGCCATCTCATCAACCTCTGCATTAGAGGTCTTCTTCTGAGACGACGGTTCAGCACCAAGAGCGTCGCCATCCTTCCCAAGCTTACCCGCAACCAGCTGTGGGTGGTTACAGGCTTGTCTGAGACGAAGCAAAAGAGTTAAAGCACTGGCGTAGTTGACTTTACCTGCCATCATCTGCTCGATACTTGCATCGGTACGCTGTTCTAGACGCTCATAGAATCTGCGCTCTTCAGGTGAGAATTCGGCGAAGACTTTCTCAATTCTTCGTTCGGTGACTTTGAACCCAGTCGAGTTTGCTGCTCCAGGGGCCGAGGGCTTTCCGCCGGGGTTCAAAGCTCCTGCCTCCTTCAAGATATCCTTAGTACGGCGCTTCATAAAAATAGCGAGGAAACTTCGTAGGCGCTTAATAGCTAAGTCACCGCGTCCGTTCTTGAGTGGGCGATCAATCATATCCTTCCATTCTCTGAGATCATCATAAGGCTTAATGCGTAGAAACTTGATGAGACTTTGAAGTTCATCAAGGTTGTTCTGCATAGGTGTGCCGGTCAAGCACCATCTGTATTCGCTTCTTAACTTGTAGCATGCTTGCGTAGCCTTCGCATTTCGGTTCTTAATCGTGTGAGCTTCATCGAGAATGACTCGATACCAGTGAAGACCAAAGCATCCAACCTTCAGCCCGCCCTCTACATCGGAAGAGCTGCCGAGTTCAGAAACTAGTATCTGATAGGTCGTAATAACAACATCGTACTTCTTCAAGTCTTGGAAACGCTTTGTTCGTTGAGGGCCATGGTGAACATAAACCTTCAAGGCGTGAGAGCTCTCAACTTTGTCCTTGATCTCCAACTCCCATTGTCTGATGAGAGCTAGAGGTGCAACGACTAGGGTCGTCTTGTCAATTCCAGAAGGTAATTTGCGCTTAGTGAGAAGGGCGTCATCCGTAGGCTTTGGGTTGGCCAAAATGAGCGAGATCGATTGGAGAGTCTTGCCGAGTCCCATATCGTCTGCAAGGATGCCGCCCTTCGGGACTTTACCCTTCTTGCCTGTTCCCAACTCTCTCCCTGTCATCCATTCGAGACCCTCGACTTGGTGGGGAAGTAATTTGACTTTGATACCTTCAACAGAGCCGTCATCCTCCTCTTCCTCCTCAACGTTAAACTCAGCTTCTTTTCCCTCAACGGACAGACCCTTTAACTTTTCAATCAGGCTACCAGCCTCTGCATCCTTTCTATTCTTACGGGACCTGGTTCTTGGCGCATCATCCTCGTCCTCAATGACACCTTCTAATAGTGCCTTGAGGTCTTCTTGGGCCTTTGCTGGATCAACGTATGTGTACGGTTCAGGAGCTTGATCCCGGTAATTATTCATAGTCAAATCAACATAGTTGTTGTTATTGATAGACGAGAAACCGCCGCCGCCATAGCCACCGTACACACCTCCAAAGGAACCGTAGCTTTGTTGAGGCGCAGCTTGTGTTGTAGTATACGAGGTAGATTGTGGGACCGGAGCGGCTGTCTGGGCTGGACGATGAAGGAATTGGTCTACTGTCTTTTGAGCCGCAACCTTTATAGCGTGAAGATGTGGGTGTGCTATTGCATGTTAATTTCCAATTCTATCAATGGACATTTCCGGGACGTACTTTGTCCCTCTCTATGGTGTTCAGGGCGAGACCTTGGTTGAATAAACATCGCATCTTCTGGCTTCGGTTTGGGCTTCTGCCGAACGAGGGGCGATTGGGGAAGGGAAGGCTGTCCAAACTTCGGCTCCATTGGCGATGATTCAAATACGGGGGGAGGCTTGAATGCCGTCGGTGCTGAATACTGATCATTCACATTGATAGAATCTATGGAAGCCTTTGCAGGCGGTCGTTCGTTGACCATCCTTTCCGTCGAGAGTTCTTCTCTAATTCCGAAGACGAATGGTATGGGGCAATCGGTATTTGGGGGTTTGGTGGCACCAAAATTGAATGATGCTGGAGAATCGTAGGAAAGCAGGGAGATGGAGTCGCCCAGGTTGCTAAGTCGAAAGTGCTTGGGTTGTTTATTCGAAAAATCTGCCCTTTGTTGCCTAAAAGTCGGGGGTTCTCGAGATGCTAAAGTGTTATGTGGTGTGAACATGAAGATCTGGACTTGCATTAGCCCGTTATAGAAGCCTCGCAACATTTGATTCCGACTTACCGATATTCATTTCTTGTCTTGCCACTCAAGAAAACACGTACTGGAAGATTAATCGTGTCGGGTCGTGTTTGGTCGGGGGAACGCGTTTCCATAGACAACGTCATCATCGGTACAGCGTGCCCTCTTCTCGGCAAAGCAAGGCTTGTTGGGGGGGCGACCAGTTTCGTCTGCCTCGAAGACTTGACCATTCAAAATATCCAAATTGCTTAGATCACTCTAGTAATTTCTCCAAATTGTTTTAATTATTTGGCACATTTGGATTTTTTAACTGAGCCATCAAAGCTTTGTTGAATATTGAGGCGTCTTAGAACTCTCCAGTCATTTTAGACATTGAAACTCTAATAACCCACCAAATACTCACACTATTCTACCCGTTGATGCCGTTTGTCAAATTTCAAATGTAGTAATTTCAACTTTTCAAAAGATGCTTGCCATATCTCACTAATACCGGGTATCTTATTATATCCATAAAACTCAGCGCCATCGCCAGTTATTCAAACAAGACATTTTACATCCTAGGCATTATCGAAATACTGACCTAACCGCCTGTAGACTTCTTCGTGTCACTTCTTGACAACTTCTTCACTCCCTTCGTATCAAACAGACTTTTCACCCTCCTCAGCCTAGCCCATCTCTCCTTGTCCTTTACGCTCTTCGCATCTTCATCCTCTTCCTCATCACCAACCGTGCTAGCAACCTCGCTGGACGCTTCAACGGTCGATCTCTTTGATGGTGTACCTCTCCTCTCCCCACTCGTCCTCAGGAGGTGATCATTCTTTATGACCCGCAATATAATCTCCCATCCAGCCTTGGGCGTACTTGATGATTTGGGTGAACTAATCTTGGGTCCATTCTGTGATGTGGCGTTCCTCCACGGGCAGTAATCCCTATGCTCTTGCACTATATCTAGAGCACTGACTGCCGCCCCTGTAACCTCTTCTCCCAACTCGTTTATCTCCTTGCTCTTGAATAGCCATAAACCAAGGACCCTGAAGCACGCGTGACACGAGACTGATCCAAGCTGAACCCCTAGTCGCTCGTGTGTGTGCCCTTGCCATCCGAAAAGTGCCATCTGAAATGCAACTTTATTTATTCCGGGTTCTAGGGTATCTGGAGGAGAGGTAAAGAAGTCCTTCGGCAGGTATTTTATGGTAGTATCGTAGTCAAATCCTGGGGGTGTCCGCAGGTTGAAGTTGTATGGAAGGGTATCCTTTCTTCCACGGAGCTCGGTGAAGCGTTCTTTGAGGCTTTCTAAGGTTGTCGGTGCATTATTAAACGGTAGCTTGAATATTGAAGCTAAAGATTTGTTAGAACAGAATGAGGGGTTATGCTCCTAGGAGCTTACCATCACATCCTCTCGATCGCCACAGACAGCTCTCCTCATGTGAAGAGATAATGAGCTCTGCATACTTCTCAACAAGGGCGTCCTCTGCTCGTAGGTTAGCGCTGCAATGGTACTAGCTTGGAAGAGCCTACCAATATTTCGTGCAACAAGCACAGGCTCCTCCTTTCCATCCACTTCCTTTCGATTCAGCTTCACCAATATCTCCACATTGCACAAACAGCACCGCACCCTCTCCTTCTTCTGGCAGACCCAACCCCTCTTCGCCCATTCCACCTCATTAACCCTCACCGGCTTAGGTGTCCAATCCGTTAGATTTGAGAAGGTTTTCAACCTCCTCAGGAACTCCGCCCGATCCCAAGGAGCATACGTGGGCGTCTCGTTTGCAACCGCTAGACTCTGCGATTTCTTATGGTTCACGCCCGGCATAGCTGTTGCTTTCAACTCTGCAAATTTCTGCAAAGGTTTCGAAGGCATATCCACAATGCGGCGTTTCTTAGCTCCCAGATCTGAATCCGTGGACGAGGTGGCTATCTCGGGTTGTGAGCCATTGTTTACTTCTTTCAGGTTTTGCTGATGGAAGGAGGTTTGTGACTTAGTGCCGATGCCGTTTACAAGCGCATTAAACTTTCGCTTGGTGGCATTCATGATTGATAACGACTAGGTAAAGTGGTCTCAGTTTATTTCATAGAGAGGGTTCATGAGGAAGGTGAGGGAGAAGGAAGGAGGACAATGCGGCGTCTGGTCAAAGACATAGAGTAAATACTATCTGTGCCATCCCTGTAAGCTTTGGAGTAACCAGGCCAGGTACTGTGACCCCACATCGGAAAAGTTCGACCTTTCAGTCCTAAGAACAGGTACAAAGCTCTTCAAGATATTGTGGAGTTGAGGATTCACCCATGCAAGCAACTTCAAAAGACAAAAGAAATCCTACTTCTTCACTTTCCAGACGTATTCTATTCTTTTCTCTTTTCATAGTGACACTGGCCGCACTCACGAAATTGAAGCCCCGCCTCTCACTCCTCGCCCACCACTTTTCCACCCCCAAAGCTCTCTACACAACCAAAATGTCTACTTACAGCAAAGAGCTCGAAGTGGCCCAGCTTGCCGTCCAAAGAGCTTCCATCCTCACTAAGAAAGTTTTCCACGAGAAAGCCAAAGGCACCATCTCCAAAGATGATGCATCTCCCGTCACCATTGGCGACTTCGGAGCTCAGGCTCTGATCATCCATGCTATTAAGAAAAATTTCCCTGAGGATCAGGTCGTGGGAGAGGAGGAGGCGAGTACTTTGAGACAGGATGGGAAGTTGAGGGATCTTATTTGGTCATTGGTAAAAGATACGATGCTTGAGGATGCGGGTGGTGAGAAGGTCTTGGGAGGTCCCATTGAGAGTGTTGAGGCAATGTTGCATGCTATTGATGCTGGAAATAGTGCTGGTGGTAATAAGGGCCGGATTTGGGCATTGGATCCCATTGATGGCACTAAGGGTTTCCTTCGTGGTGGTCAATATGCTGTTTGCTTGGCACTCATGGTTGATGGAGATGTCAAGGTCGGTGTACTTGGTTGCCCCAATCTCCCAGTTGATGATTCGGTGCCTTTGACTGCTGAGTCTGGAATTGATCAGACAGATGCTGAAGGAAAGGGAGTGCTATTCGCAGCAGTTCAGGGCCAAGGAGCTACAAGCCGTCCTCTAACCTCCGGTGCATTGGGAAGCAGCAAAGCTATTCAGATGAAGTCCGTTACGGACATCTCAGCAGCAACCTTCTGTGAAAGTGTCGAAGCTGGCCATTCGTCTCATGGAGATCAGTTTGCCATTGCTAGCAAACTGGGTGTTACCAAGGCTAGTGTACGTATGGATTCGCAAGCCAAGTACGGATCTATCGCCCGGGGAGCAGGTGATATCTATCTCAGATTACCAGTTCGTGCAGACTACCAGGAGAAAATTTGGGATCATGCTGCAGGAGATCTGATTGTCCGAGAGGCTGGCGGAGAAGTTACAGATACTCTAGGTAGACGTCTAGATTTCAGCAAGGGGAGAACACTGGCGGAGAACAAGGGTGTTGTTGCAGCTCCGGCCGCTGTACATGACAAGATTCTTGACGTAGTCAAAGATGTTTTGGCAGCAAAGAAATAGACATCACTCTGACATAAAATGAACTGAAAAGCCTCACATTCCATTATGTTGTCCCGTTTCATGAAACTTGGTATGTCCAAATACAATACATATAATACATGCACTTTCTTCATATCTATTTGATCTTCTTCGCCTTCAACTTAATCGTCTCCCCATTGACGAAAATCCCCTTCCCCTTATACGGCTCCGGCTTCCTCCACATACGAATCTTAGCCGCAAACTGCAACAAAACGTCCTTCTCCACACCCTCCAACAGAATTCTCGTCGGCTGCGGCGTACTGGCCTTGACTCCCAAGGGAATTGGCATCTCAATGGGATGAGAGTATCCAACCTTCAACACAACGAATTTCTGGCCAGCGAATTCCGGCTCCTTGGTCGTGGCTTTGTCCTCAACTGTAGCTCTGTATCCGACTCCGACTAATCGTAGAATAGCTGTATGGCCTTCCGAGACGCCGAGGATATAGTTTTGGAGGTATGCGCGAGTGGTTCCTAGGGCCTGTTAGAAGATTCGAACAGAGTGATAGGAGAATGCATACCCCACATCTCCCGCTGCTTTTTGATCTCCTTATCCTGTACAGTGACAAATGCCTTCCTCTGCACCGTATCATATTCAACATTCACAAAAGAAGGGAAGTTCATTGACTTCTTGCCTACAATCCGTCAACTCCAGCTCCCTCCCCCTAAACTTCACAACATACCTAAAGGCCCCTCAATCTCAACAGTAGAGAACGTGGCCAAAGGCCCAGAGAACCGAGTATTTCGTGAGGGCGGTGGGAGGACACTGAAGATTACTTCAGGGGGGATGGAGAGAGGTGCCCGTCCGATTTGCGAGGGCCGGTGGGTGGATGCGGAGAATGAGCGGGAGACGACTGGAAAGGCTGGCAGAAGGAAGGCAGGTATGGAGGCTGATTGCCCAGAGGTGATTGCCCTCTCGAACCCTTTGGAACGCGCTGTAGAAAGCATTGCGTCGTCGCTGTCGTCCTCGTTGCTGAATCTCGCGGTGGATGTTTTTTTGGAGGTTGGCTGAGCTGCACGTGACTAAACTCAAAATTGGCTAACTGTGCTCTCATCTCGTCCAGTCTCGTGAACGTCCATCTCAACTCGTTGACTGGGTTTCAATTGCCTTCCCAGCTATAAGAACTGCAGATATCGAGTCTCTGAAGTTGTTTTACAACTTCCTATACTACAGGAGGCTAGGTTGGTCACAATCCGGAGTGCTTCCCTCTTTTGGATACCTCAAAGAACCTCGGATTTTCAACTAGGAGCAGCTCAAAAGTTACATAAAGCTCAGACCATAATTCAGTTATAGTCAATTGAATTTAGCTTTTTTATTTCCAGTCAACCAAGTATAAAGAAAAAGGTAGTGTTGAGGAATCAATGGTGTTGTTGAGAGATCACTTCGCTCAGTCGAACGGGATACCTCACCTTGTTGAAACTCTCCCGGCCGTACTAGTATTCTGCATCTAAATCTCTTTCAATTCACTGGTTTGGTCATGCCATGGTTCCCAGCGCGTAATTCACTATTTGACTAAGTTGACGTCGTTTATTTGCTTTATCCAGCAGTCTTGTTTCGGTATATATTTTCAACATCTCGTTCCTTCCTCCAACACTATCCAGCACCATCCTTCACCTTTCCACCACCATCATACAACACCATCTGCTCCAAATTTATTCCAACTCCTAAAGACATTAACAAAAATTGTTTCCAAGACATTGGAACACAGTTGACAACCGAAATACATTGATGTTGAGTTGGTCATATTTGGTTTCCATGTCACCTTGACATAGCTGGTAAGGCCATTTCCTTCGTTCGATTGCGAGCCACATGGTCTGGCATATCTAGAACTAGACTGAATCTACTAGATAACATCATCTCCAAACCAAACACAAGATGAGGTTTTTTCAACTCCTCGCCTTGGTAATCCTGCCAACCCAGGTTTTGGCATACAACCCCTTCAGAGCATCTACCCAGAAAACCAACGAGAGAAACCCCGCACCAAATCCTTCTTTGAATCCTTCAAACAACAATAGGCGTCACCTTCAGTCCAGAGATGTGACCCCCGAGTTTAATCCAGACGAACTGCTTGACTCGAAATCCCGCAAACCTGAAATCTACACCAAGGCCATGCTCGAACTAAAGCGCCTGGAGGAGCAACCCGTATGTCACCGAATCGCCGCTCAGCTACTTATGAAAAATTGCCAAGGTATAGACGGTACGGACGAACAATATCAGTGGGACAGCGTTCAAGCTCAACGTCATCATGTTGAGAGTTTCGCCGCCAGTCTTGCCATCTGTGACATGGAACGCGCCAGATTTAATATTCCAAACGCGTGTCTTGCCTTCACGAGCTCAGCATTACAATATGCAGCTCATGAAGGCCAAGGGGATTTGGACGTCTCCCCTGAGCAGGTTGGAGGGTGCCTTGAAGCTCTGGGTCAGGATCACTCTCACTGGAGTACGTGGCTGAGCTACCGCGACAAAGCTCTTCTGTTCTGCCGGGCATCAAGAATCGATATTGATAAAGGTATAGTGAGCTTATTTTTCACGCGTGTAATCCACTAACAGTTGGCAGACCAGTCGATTCTTCTACATAAGAAGCTTGCCGAGATTATGGAAGAATTCAGTAGTGGCTTGAACGCAGACCTCAACATTATCAGACGCAAGATGGCAGATAATGAGCGCGCTGTCGATTCTTACTACGAGAAAGCTCTGAAGCATGCTGATAGTTGGAAAGAGAAAGTCCAGCAAACTTTTGAATCGGTCTCGGACGATGCCAAAGACGTCAACGCTGCCATGAAATCTATTCTTAGCAGTAGCAATGATGCTATGCGTGTCATGAAGAATTTCGTCAATACTATGGTTCATGGGAATGCAGAGATGGCTGCCGGTCAAGAGCAAGCCTATGAAGTGGCAACAGCTAACATGCAAACAAGCATGGGAGGCATCATGGCGGTTGTTGGGGAGACCCAAGAAGGACTGGCTTTGCTCAGAAACACGGTTGTAAGTCAACCAAACCCCGGTTCCTATCATTGTCTGACTTGAATAGGAACTTCTGGTCCCGATGGTCGTCTCGTTGAGCGAACGTCAAGGTTCTCTAGAAGAGCAAGCAAAATCAACACTCTACGCTATGATGAACGCTACCGAACTCCTCCTAATCCATAACCAAAAGCTGGAGGAAGCAAGCACCGCTGCCTCTGGGATTCACGAAAACTTGGAGAAAGCTACCGCTACCGCCAAGACCTGGAGTGAGAAGCTCGCATTTGATGGTCAAATCCCAGACTGGGCTTTGTTGACCAGTGGTCCTTTGGCAGCTTTGATTCTTGGGAACTACGGTCTTACCCCAACTTTAGCTCGCAATGCTGGACTCATTATCAGTGGTTTGGTCAGCAGCGAAATCTTGATTCTGATCCGCAAATCTGGCTGTTTTATCAACTGGTGCTGGGAATCCCGTACCATTGAATTCGAGACCGAACCTCTTTCCCTCAATTCACTTTCTGGGAAATACGACTCGGTAACCCGTCCCGAGATGAAGTAGTTCTATTGTGGACGCCCAAACACTCAAATCACACCAAAACTACAACACCAAAACCAGGAAATACAGCCTTCCTGTGCCACATGTTAACAGTTGCTTTGCACCAAAAACTTACAACGGAAACAACCACCATCCTACTGTCACGCGGCTCATCTAGGACATAATATCACTATTTACGCTCTGTTGCACTACTTAAATTTTGGAGTCAAGGGAAAGGAAAGTTAAAATTTGCGGATATCTGAGAATTTGCATTGAGGGTTCTATTGCAAACGGTGAAGGAATTGCTGGGAAGCTTGATATTATCAGGCAGGAGTGGATGTAGAGGTGGAGAGATAGTGATATGGTGGAAGTGGGTTTGTAAGGGAAAGGAAGGGGAAATGGGGCTGACTGGTTCGGAAGTATGCCTATCAGCATATCATATCGCTGGTTGCTAGTATGATAAATGGGAGGTATGAAATGGAGCAGATGCATGCAGCGTGAGGGGGGGCCTAAGAACGGCAATGCATCATTGATTCATTGTCCTTCAGACGCTTTCGATTGCTTGATATTCATTTCGTTCTCTCGTATTCAGAAAATTTTCCTTTTTTCTAATTATCCCAACCTCTGAATCTAGCGAGGGCACTCTTCTGTATTCCTTGTTTCTTCTCTTACTCTCTCTTTACATATATCGAACTAAGTTTCGCAAGTATGCCCTATATTCTGGGCAAGGTGCTGTTTCTGGAGTGTTGAGCATGGAAGCGAGTTGTGCTCAAAAACCAAGTGCTTTCAAACCATCAAGTCGCCTCAACATCGAGACAGTCCTTGTGCTTCAAACCGTACCGAATACCCTGTCTAGCTATTACCAAAGAAATACCTGAACAGGTATTGTTTCTGTCTCTTCTTTTCCGAAGAATCTGAGTTGAACTTCAGGGGTTTCTACGCTTACTGAGATGAACTAGATGATTTTCTAGCAAGCTTATTGCTAGACAGTGAGTGTTAGGGGTCTAAGTTGACATCGATTCTTATTGTTTGTAATTTTTTTTCGAAGCTGTGATTCTCTCGAATATTAAATCTCGTCAAACCCGATCTTCATTTCTCCGTATTCAAAGTTAGAGCTTCGAAGTTGCTCGGAGCCTCAAAGGGCTCTCCACTTAACAAGTTTACCCAGATCTCCAGGCGGAACATTTCGAACAGGTACTGGTGTGCTTACCCTGTATGTATCGGAGATCACTTCATGCAACTCTGGGGTGACGCGCTACTTGAACTTTCCACGTTTTTCACACATGCGCTCCCTTCCCAGAAAGCTTTTATGAATCAAGGTATTGCAGCAGTTGAGGAGGATAACAACTCATGGCTACTGTAGCTAGAAAATGTATCTTCACAGTTAACTCTTCACATCTGGAAGTCTTCTGGTCTGAAATCCAGATCTCGATTCCGCGTTGTTTAAAGATCGCCGCATTCATCTGGCGGAAAGATAAGCACGCGAAACAAGTCCCATCAATTCTAGAGTACTGTACCAAGACTTCTCGGACTTTTCACATTCGGGGAGATGCCCCTGAATATCTAGATTGTCCTATGCACATTTTTAGCAGCCCTCCGTTTCTCCCTGAAAGATATTTGTGTTTCTGTGCAAGGTAATAAGACTTGAGGTTGAACGAGCCCACGTGCAGTAGAGACTTTGAAAGGGATCGGCCGCTGACACAGCATCATATAGTAGAGGCTGTGCGAGAACTTTTCAAGCGGATCTTTAGATTCTCACCAGAGACCATAGACCACAGACCACTCACCACTTCTTCACGCCTTTCCATCACCACCATCGGCCTTCTTTAGAGTAGATATCGAAAGACGGAATCACCGAGCCATAATAACAGGGTTCCGAGATAGGTGGGCAAGGGTCGCTGTTCTTGACTGGCTGTAGAGCAGGTCAAGCCTTCTTGTCATGCTTGTGGTGGTCCGGGAGGCTGCAAAGGCTGCGAGCAAAGCAAGAAACATGGCGAATTGAGAGACGCTGAAATGGAAGGTGATCATAAGGAAGGTACAACGGGCCACCGTATTTAAGGACTAGCGACAATAGACCATCCCTCCTACATACCAAAACTCATCCCCTCTTTTACTGACGCCAGCCGCTGCATGTCTCAGAGGTGACGAACGATCTCATGAGAAGGATGCTGCGTGCTCTGACATTCCCAACTTCCCATGAACGGGGATCTCGTGGACACACCAAACTGCCAGTTGGCCACTTGGCATATCCTCTCCGTCGTGCGATGGAGGGTCTCTTGAAAGCTCTCAATGTCGAGTGCTCTGCCAAGAACGCGGAGAATTCGTTCGAGTGGTCATGGCTGACTTGGTTGTTGATTCGGTTTTGACTTTCTCTCGAGGAAACTATTGAGAATCAAGACAAGAGGCTTGGTGAACTTGGTGAACTTGGTGCTTCAAGGCTTGGGGCTTGAGGGCTGAACTTTTGAGGTCGGGAAAGTCTCTTCACAGAGGTCGGCACCTTCCTCATTCAGTCACACCTCCAAGGTTGCACTGTCATACCAAATGGAAATCTCAAGAGTCAAAGCAAACGCGCATGTGCATCCTCATCCATACTGTACGTATCACCACCCTGGAATCCTGGATTCGCAGAGCTGCATCGTTGATTCGCCCAGTACAGTACGGTTCTGGTAATCTTACAATACAGTACTGTACTAGGATTTTCATATTCGTGGTACAGTATTAGATCGGCCCACTCGCCCACACAACCCTCGGGGAAGTTCTTACAGTACGAGGTAAGTATGGAGCTGTGGTACAGTAGTTCCCCTTTCTCCAACAGCAATTACAGTAGCTCAATACGTAGCAAAAGCTAGATCTAACGAAGAAGCTTCTCTCCGGGATCCCCAATGGACCCTGCTTCGGCTGTCCTTGACTTGGTAAAGTAACCCGACCCCGACCAAGCACTAGAAGCTCTCAGTTTGGCCTTGTTGCCGATTACCCTGATAATTACAGTACAATCTTGCCCCCTGCCAGAATTTGGTTAGCTCCCCCGCAGATATAAGTACAATACTTCTCCAAGTCGCTTCTCCTTCTTCGGCCTTTTTCTTTCCTTGTCGTTACCCCTCTCTCCATCCTTACCTCGTGAACTCCAACCTTTGGATTGAGAATTCGGAATCGACATATCTGCCATCATGTTTGGCTCCAAGAAAGAGGAGCCGGTCACCACGGTTGACTCTGGCTCTGACCAGGCCATGGATCCATTGGCCAATATCCCCAAGAGCTTTTGGGAGCGACTATGGCCAGTCATGGCTTGCGGTGCTGGTCTCTTCTCTGATGGATATATCAACAACGTATGGAAATCCCGATTATTGTGTGGTTGTTACTAACCTGCTCCAGGTCATTGGATCTGTCTCGACCATGCTGAAGAAAATATACGGGAAGGAGTACAGTGGATCTCCTGCGCTCCAGAATATTTCCGCCATTACCTTTGCCGGTACTGTTGTTGGGCAACTTATATTCGGATACACTAGTGACAAGTGGTCGCGCAAGAACTCTCTCTTGGTCTCCACCTGTATCCTCATTCTCTTTGCAGCCCTTGGAGCTGGATCATATGGTGCGGGTGGAAGTCTGCAAGGAATGTTCGCAGCACTTACCGCATATCGCTTCTTTGTCGGAATTGGAATTGGTGGAGAATACCCTGCTGGATCGGTTGCCTGCTCCGAGGCAACTGGAGAACTGAAGGCTGGCTCCCGAAACCGTTGGTTCATCATGTTTACCAATGTTGCGATCGATTGGGGCTTCGTTATTGGGGCTTTTGTTCCATATATTTTGGTCATTATCTGCACTGAGAAGCACTTGCGCGCGGCCTGGAGAATCTCTCTTGGACTGGGTGTCCTGCCCCCATTGATTCTGCTCTGGCTCCGGCTCAAGCTTCAAGAACCTGAGGAATTCCAGAAGTAAGTGATTCCCCACCCCGACACTGGCAACAAACTAACCACTTTTGCAGAGAGAGTATGAAGTATACTAGAATTCCATACGGGCTTGTTCTCAAGTACTACTGGAAGAGACTTCTTGTTGTGAGCCTGATATGGTTCCTGTACGATGTAAGCTACTTGTCAATAATCATTCCATATTATTTTCTAACATTTATAGTTCTCAACCTACTCTTTCGGAATCTTCTCATCGACCATCCTCACCAACGTAATGGGTGATACTGCTTCGCTTGCTCAGTCATTCGGCTGGAACACAGTGATCAACTTATTTTATGTTCCTGGTGCCATGCTTGGCTCAGTCTACTCCGATTGGATTGGCCCTCGATATGCCCTTGCTAGCGGTGTTCTTGCCCAAGCTGTTGTTGGATTCCTCATGGCCGGTCTCTACCCCAACTTAGCTAAGCCCGAGAACGTCGCTGGATTCGCAGTCGTGTATGGAATCTTTCTTTCTCTCGGAGAGGTTGGTCCAGGTGACAACATCGGCCTAGTTGCCTCTAAAACCTGCGCAACTGGTGTACGCGGACAATACTATGCCATCGCCGCGGCAGCTGGCAAAATCGGAGCCTTCGTCGGTACCTATATCTTCCCATACATCGTCGCAGCTGGTGGAAATGACAACACCTCCGCTCAATACCCCTTCTACGTTTCGAGTTGCTTCTGTGTCCTGATGGCATTCCTGGTCCTCGTCTGCCTACCCCACATCGGGCAAGACACCATCACCACTGAGGACATCAAATTCAGAGCTTTCTTGGAGAGCAAAGGATGGGACGTCAACCAACTAGGCTTGAATAAGGGCGAGAGTGTTGAGAGCCGGGCCGAGGCCGCAGCAATTCAACAAGAAGCTGTGACTTTCGAGAAGAAGGCGGACGACATTTAAATAATGGATTGATGACTGTGGAGGAATATTATATACCCTATAGCTACTACAATTAGTAGCTTAGTCTTCAGAAATTAATTTTAGTGTTTACGGCACTCGCATAATATCTTTGTGACATGACACGGTACTGGCTATCTGGTGACACTCGTAACAAATTCCGGTTTAGACTTCTCACAGAGACAAAGACCAAAAACCAGAAACCAAGCATTTAGAGGAAGCCGCAGGAGGAGGGAAGGGTAGAGGAAAACAAAGCACAAAAGCTCTCTCAAGACAAGTGCACTCCATTTTCCCCCTTTATTACATTACATACCTCCCTCTCAAGCCTCGAGCTGTCCCTTGCCAGGCCATCTGCCAGTACTGTAGAAACTACGAAGCTAAGCTCTACACGTTACCCATTCATTTTCCCACGCCGCAGAAGGTAACTCGGACTAGACAATTAGAATTTTCTGGCTATGCAACCCGAGGATCTCTATCGTGAAAATTTGGTAACTGGGAAAATTGACTGGGTTGGGAAGGGAGAGCGAGGTTGAACTTAGGTGATCTGGTGTGGCATAGGTTCCTCCTTCGTACACCTCCCTAGTATGGTTTCACACAACTTGGAAGTTATTTCTCTTCACTGCGTAGACAGCTTAGCTGTAAAGATCGTTTCAAGATTTCAAGAGCTTAATTCTTCACATCCTTTTAGGGCATTTCCCTACCTATATGCTTTTCCCAATTCCTCTGAATGCTTACCTAATCGCAGGGACCCACAGCAGCTGTAACCTCGTAACGTCTTCTCTGCATACCTACGTCCCGGTTTCCCTATCTCAGTAAGTTTTTCTTTATCCATATCCAGGCGACTTACTATCACAATTTTCTCTATCCTCGACTAACTACCTTTCGCGCTGTCGTTATTCACTGGGTGAAGTTACACTGCCCTCGTTAGGGTTCTTGATTCGTTAGCCCGATGCTTCTTCCATTCAACATCCCCTCCTCGTTCTTGCTCAATTGAATTGAGAGCACAAGGCTGCGTAATGAGTCTTCAGTAATTAGTACAGATTGATCTGAAGACTAGATTGAAGGATGACTTCCTTGATTGATTTCTACAAGCTGGTTCATCGGGCCTGGTCTGCCCTTTCTCCTCCCACTGTGGTAAAGAGGGACGATGCGTTGAGGGTTGGACTTTTGGGTGCAAGTAAGATTGCGTAAGTGCCGGTGTTTCTGTCATTATTGGCTATTAGGCCCTATTGTTTGGACCTACGGGTGGCTCGATCGATGTGGAAGTGGAGGGCTGTGGTGTTGGTGGACTAAGTGATGCGAGGAAAGCTAGAGGTGAAGGGCTAATATTTGGCAGACCGATGGCGATTATCTCACCTGCGCGCGATCACCCGGAAGTCATCATCGCAGGAGTAGCTGCGAGAGACGAGAAGAGAGCGAGGGAGTATGCAAAGAAGTATGGTATTCCAATTGTGCACACATCATACCAAGGTAAGCCCCTCTTTCTTGCCACCCGTCTCCAAGAACTACAATGACACTAGGTAGCTAATATTTACAACAGCGATAATCGACGACCCCTCAATCGACGTAATCTACATCGGCCTCCCAATCGGACTTCACTATGAATGGGCCATGAAGTCCCTCAAAGCAAAAAAACACGTCCTCCTCGAAAAAGCATCTACATCCAACGGCAACGAAGCAGCTGCACTCTTCCGTTCACCACTCCTCTCTGAGCCTGGAGCACTAGTCTTGCTTGAAGCTTTCCACTCGAAATTCCATCCAGCGTTCCAGTACTTCCTCTCACTACTCTCTAAACCCGATATCGAGTCTGCGTATTCACAAGGCAGTGTTCCGGGCTTTCTGTTTGGGAATGACAATATTCGGTATCAGTACTCGCTTTCTGGCGGCTCACTTATGGATTTCGGTACATACAGCGTCATGTTTCTGAGGAATATCTTTGGGGCTGAGCCGAACGAGTGTTTAGAAGCTACATCGAGATTGATGCCACAGGAATTTGATCAGAGAATCGATCAAGCTTTTAAAGCTAAGTGGTCGTTTCCAAATGGCGGGGTTGGGAGCATGAATAATGATCTGAATGTGGGGTTCTTCCAGCTCAGACTACCAAAGGTGGAGGCTGTGCATAAGGAGAAGGTGGTGGGGGACGCGGGGTTGAAGGAGGGGGAGGAACATGTGGTTGTGAGGAGTGTGACGATGTGGAATTCGATGTTTCCGATGCAGTGGCATCGGATTGATATTGAGGAGAAGCATTCCATACGCAGCGTTGAAGGGAAGAAGGTCAAAAAGTTGTGGAGTGCGAAGGAGAGTAAGAAGGCTTACACCTGGGCTGAAGCCGGGTTTCAAAATTCCGAGTCTGGGAAAGATTACTGGTCTACGTATCGGCATCAGCTGGAGGAATTCGTTAACAAGATCAAGGGTAGAGAAGGGAGCAGGGTCTGGATGGACGGCGAGGATTCTATCAACCAAATGCGGATGATCGATTCTGCCTACACCAAAGCAGGTCTGCCGCTCAGACCTACAAGCACTTGTCTAAAATGAAAGGCTAGATTCTTCATCCTTCCTTCTCCTGGCCAACACGGAACAGCGCCTCACGTATCACTTGATGGCTTTGATGCAGTTTGGCTTTGCCAGTATCAGTTTGGCTGCCGGCATGTCGGGTCTAAGTCCCTAACTTCAGACCAAAGACTTTCTGATGCGTTACTTACTTTCTGTGCGTTTAGTGCAAACATCGCAGCAAAGTTGTGTTTAAGAAGTGCCTCACCCAAAATCACGCCAATGGGCAAGGTCCCACATCCCAAGAACCTTTATCAAGGTTCATTAGTGGGGTGAAGGATCGGTGGTTGGTCCCCCAGCAAAGAAGGATTCCTCCTCCAGATTTTTGTTCTGCCGCAAAAACAACCAGTGGAATTTGGCGGATAAATGGCGATGGGCTAGATTGAGTGCGGTTTTGGAACATTTCATGCTGAGCTGCGGCGGTGATCTACATTCGATACAGACGATCGGCCGTGCGCCTGAGCGTCAACCACTAACACTGTAGTTCCGCGATGCCCATGGTGTTCCACCAATCAGCGCGTGGGGCGAGGGATACGAAGGTAACCCGCGAAGCTGGTAAGCGACTAGTCAGGGGCTAAGTGAGTTGACGATGGCGGCAACATGGGAGCTGTTTTTCCAAGAGTACATATGTAAAGGCGAGGGACGAGGCACAGCCTTGATCCTGGGTTTGCAAGAATGTTCCATCTATTTTGACCTTCCTTCTATTTTGTCGTCCTGTTCTGCGTTTCTCTACGATGCTGTTGACAGTGTCATTTGTTCTTGCGTTGAGGTGTCTCCCTGTGGAGGGGCAGGTCTATTTCAGCCAGCCGACGCAGGCCCAAGTTGTATGTGGAGGAGAGTCGTTTGTGGTGACGGTGGGGGAGAGTTATAGTGCGCCTTATTTCAGTCAAATGAGTGGCTTTTCGTTATTACTTCTTGCTGGCAACTATTCCTCATATGTGAGAGATCTCTCTTTATACATAGCTTTCTATATTCCCCTCAGTCGAATATCTTTTCACTCTCTCCCGTGTTCTTAAACTAATTTATCACAAGAATACACTCTTCGCTTGGGACCTTTCAACTACCTCCCCAGCCAGAGTATCCAACAGCATTACCGTTCCTCCCTTCGTTGGTCCGAATGCCCAGTCCGCCTACTTCTTAGGCATCTCAGGCTCCTTACTTCTCAACCCCTCCTTCTCAATCACCTACTTCTCCCCACACTTCACGCTCCAGAACATGACCGGCGCCTCCTCGCTTATCCCCTCGCAAACAACCGCCGCACCAAGTATCACATCCCAGACTTTGTCCGGAACCACTGTCCGCATAACCCAGACTGTAACACCTGGCCGCCAAGTGACCTGTCATAACAGTGACGGCAGCTCCAGCGAAGGCGAGACAGGAGGAAATGCAGCTATAGGAAACAAATCCTGCGAAATCGCCGCCCTGAACGTCCTCGGCGTCCTAGCCACGCAGCTCCGAACTGTTACTATGGGAGCTTCTGCAATTACAATAACACCTTTAGTAGCTAGTGCTTTTGCCAACGAAGTCGCAATTACCACAGTCCTCGGCACAAGGAACTCTAATACTGTCGCCGTTACTACGTCGACCTCTGTACAAGCAACAAACACATCACTAACCACCGTCAACTCCAACCTCTCCGGCACCTCTCCGGGGGTTTCCTCCAGCCTTTCTGGTGAAATGGCATACGTGCTCATTGTTCTCGCCATCGTGCTCCTTTTCGTCGCCATCCTATTCTGGATCTGGATTAAATACGGTTCCTACGGCTCCTGGTTCCGCAAAGCTTGGGATCGTATTCTTAGGAGACGAGATCCCGAGGAGAGAGTTAGGAGCTTGGAGGAAGCGATGGGTAGAAGGAGAAATGAGAAAATCAGCAACAGAACAGATGTGAGCCCCGGAGGAGAAAGCGGAGGAGGAGTATGGGATGGCAGGGTCGTGGAGACGGATAAAAATAATCGCAGACGCATGCGTCTGGTCCCACCCCCAGCCCTACGCATAAACTGCGAACCACAACGAAGCATACGCACTACCCTCGCAGAATTAGAAGGCGATCTCGGTGCCCAGGCTGGAGAATCACTATCCTCGGAAGACGAGACTTATTCGCCTGATATCTCGCCTATTTCAGCAAAAATCAAGGGCGAACATATAGGTAGCGGTATACAGCAACTACCTAGTCTGACTTCGCCAACGAAAAGTAGTAATGGAAGCTTGACGATTGTTTATGAAGGGAAGATGGGAACGGTGGTGAGTGGGAGGCAAGCGGCGGTCATCGCGGCGGTGGGGAAGAAGCGGGCTAGGGCTGGTACGGCGGCGAGTGCGACAATTCAGAGCTCTGGGGATTTGACGCATATTCCTGATCGGAGGGAGGATTATTCTGAACCGGAGAGTCCAGAGGTTGGGGAGGGGTTTATGGGTGAGAAGGCGAGGAAGGAGGCGAGGAAGAGACGGACGAGGGTGATTAGGGATGTGAGCTATGGATTAAGGAGAAAAGAAAGTATGAGTTTGGAGCAGGGGCGAGCTTTGAAAAGGAATAGCGAGGGGGAGCGGATATTTGGGAATTTCGTATCCGCAAGTTAGTGTTTGGATATATACCCTCGTTTTTGATTCCTAATCTGTGCTACTTTACCTAGCTTTGAATTCCAAATCCCGAGCTAATTATTGACTTCTCTTCGAGCATCAAGATGATTTCGAGAATAAAAATCGGTTTAAAATAAGAGACAAAATGGGACATGAGCTTGGATTGGGACTTTGCAGTCCTAGGAATGCCCTAGGTGTCTAGCATGAAGTCACACAAGCTCTTAGCTCTCTTGTGGGTTTTGATGTACTGTAGGTTCTTTTGAATTACGAAGCCAGGGTATTTGTGCGGCTATCTTGATTAGAGATATCCGGAGTCACTCTTATTAGTGAAGGTTGGACATTATAAATCTGGTTTGAGTGAATCACAACAGATCTACTCTTCTCTCTTCAAACTTGAGTTTTCATTTATTTTCTTTATCTCAACTTTCAGAACTCGGTTCAGCCCGTTTCCTCGCTTTCAGTTCCATCCATTCATGCTAACAAATTTTCGGTGCCGTCCCAACTTTCATTAGCTCTCCTCCCAGGTTTCCTATCCCGCCTTGATTTTTCCACCCTTCTTCTGAATGCTAGCTTGTGATTGCGATTCTACTAGTTTTTGTGTTAGTGAACTAGTGCGATCTGGTCTTCAAATAGACTATTTACAGTATGCCCATTACTTACTTTCTTAATACCCCTTTTGAAGATACGGTGGAATGGATTCGGCCCTTTCCGAGAACTCTACCGGAAACTTCTCTGGAGTGGGTGGAGGTGTCGGCTGCAGCAGTCGTTCCTTCTAAATAGTGTTTCTCCCCAAACCCATCTGAAACATGCCTTCTTCCACAACTAAGAGCTTCTTAGTCTGCCACGAACGGTCTGAGAAGTCATTGTTATGGATCGCCAAGTCTACTTGTCCAGTTGACTTGAGTTGCATACCATTCAAGGCTGCTTCTGTTATTGTTTCTCTCTTTCGGATTTGATTTACTCAGGAGAAGGGATGTGAGAGAGGAGGAAATCTAGTCAGATTGGGTTCCGGCTTCAAGTGCGGCCGGCTTTCACCTCAAATTTCGCGCCGCTGCTGCCTACTACTTGGAGTATTCAATAGGGCTTTTATGGGGCTAAATTAGTGTGTGCGCTGGAGAAAGGAGCAAGAGTTCTTACATCATCCCAACTCTCGGCTTCATTGCTTTTCCTGATTGCCATTTCTTGTCGCTTCCTGAATGTGAGCAATCGCTGGTACCTTGGTTTCAAGACCCCCTGCATCCTTTCCTTGTTCCCTTACCGTCTGTATATCTGCCATTGGCGCTCTCATTCCGAGCGGGCAGCATAATCCTCACAGTTCCGAGCCATTTTCGGTTTAGGCGATTGCATGTCTCAAAACTGGTCTTCACCTCGCTAAAATTCCTTTCACTGCTCTCTTCGGGATCATCAGTCTTGAGTTGTTGCTTGGATTTGTTGCTCAACTGCCGCCGTCGGCGAATGACTTTGAGGAGGTGCTCTTGGCATTTAGCAAGGCGTTATGAAAGTCCAGATAGACCATGAGAAGACATCTCAGGAGTTCCGAACAGCCCAATTTTGTTAGATTCTTGGTCTTGATAAAGGTATTGGTCTCGGAAGCTCTTTTGGGGTACGCTGAAACTACCCTTGCTCATCTTATTGGCATGGCCCTTTCTAAAGTCGCTCACCGTGGACGCTGAACATGCTATCATAGTCCGAGTCTCAGGATTGCTCGATGCAAAGAAGCGTTTCTGAGTCCTGTCAGGGCTACTCGAACGGCTCTCATGCCAAAGATCCGAGTGATGCCGGGGATGCAGTGCTTCAGAATCTCCCAAATATACTTTGGGGTACGAATTGCCATTCCTATGCATGAATCGGTCTTTATCTTGCAAGATGTTTCAATGACTGTGAAAGAGTGGGTCAGTAGTGGCAGTTCTACATAGGGGGGGGGGGTGAGAAATCCGTTTTTCAAACAGCGTCGCAATGTTTGATAGGCGTGCTATGGCCCGATAAAACTAAACTTAGAAAACATTTGCAAATTCCGAA